>JAUZNJ010031532.1:0-14177 GCA_034780135.1 Jordanella pulchra | reverse complement strand
TATCTATCTATCTATCTATCTATCTATCTATCTATCTATCTATCTATCTATCTATCTATCTATCTATCTATCTGAATATCTATTGGTTTACTGAGATTTGAGGGCACTTTCTTCAGAGCAATTCTTTAATAAAAATATTAATTTTCAAAATGCAGCCTCCCTTATAATGCTGTACAAACTGTATATTTGTATCCTTCAAAATCTTCTTTTCTTCTGCCCCTTGAAGGTTTGAAGAGAGGTGTGTGCTCCCAGATTAATCATTTTCCTGACGACGCAGACTATGACCAAGATGCTGCAGAGTATCTGCTTCGTGAGTAACGCTAACAAAATGCACCATAAATTTGCACAAAAAATGCATTCAGACGTTAGATAACAGTTCAGCAGCATACCCACACATGCACACAACTCACATACACAATGGTTTTAATCATACACAATAAGGAAATGACAGAAGGGGATGGTGGGCAGACATCAATGCACAGATGTCAGTTCAAAGCAAAGTGTTGCTGAAGGTGTTTGTTAGTGTCTCTCTGTGGAGGGATATGGATGTCCATGTTGAGGAGGTTGGAATTCTGGGGGTGTACACAAGGCTGAGTTTTTCACAGATGGATTGAAGGAACAGCCCTCACTAATAGAGTATTTTCAACCAGGATTCTGACTTTTACATCCATTTATCTATTGTAAATGGGATTGTTTTAAAGCAGGCGTTTTATTTTATTTTTTTTTTACGTTATTACTTAACTCTATAACTTACACATTGCATTCATGTTATATGAGGATATCTTTTTAAAAGGAAAAATTCTGTTCTTTAGTGAAATCATTTTAATGTGACATTATATTTAATTGAATGAAACATGTATGCATATGGCTTTAGTCTTGTAAATATTAAATCTGAAGCAAAGGAAAACTATAAATTCCTTACCTTGCATTGACAAAATGATTGAATAATAGCAACAAACCAGAATAACATCTTCCTGCGTGTTTTTTCCCCCCCTCAGTTATTCTACAGTCGGTTCAAATCATCCTCAGTGTCCTGACTGATGTTAAACAGACATTTGTGTCGGCGCCATCCATTATTCTTTCAGCATCACTACAGTTTTTCACTCTAAACATAAAACTTTGCCAATTTTTTTATAATTTTTTTTTATTTGTCTGTTGCTGTCTGCAGGTGTGGTTAGAGCTTCCAGTATCTTTCCAATTCTCAGTGCCATATTGCTCCTTTTGGGAGGAGTCTGCGTTGCTTCCAGTGGTTTCTATAAGAGCAAAAGGAACATTATTCTCGGTGGAGGAATCCTTTTTGTAGCAGCTGGTAAGAGTGCAACTTTGCTGCGGTATTTCCATGCAGTGTAGTACAATGAACTGTCCCTATTCATTATGGTACATCTGCTTATGATGTAATTATCCATGAAATATATAATGACATTCTTACCAACTCTGCCTTTTTCTACATAACTTAAAATGAGTTCTTTCAGAATGTCCATGTCCAAAACAATTATGTAAAACTGATAACAATTTGTCTCAATGCAATCATGAGATGTTTGTGTATCTCCTTAGGGCTTAGCAACATAATTGGCGTAATAGTGTACATCTCAGCAGCCCTCAGCGACATTTCTCCAAAGAAAGATGAGGATAAAAAGTGGCACTACTCCTATGGCTGGTCCTTCTACTTTGGTGGTCTGTCCTTTATCCTGGCGGAGATGGTTGGAGTCCTGGCTGTTAACATCTACATTGAGAAGAATAAGGAGCTGCGTTGTCGATCTCGCACTGACCTGTTCAAGAGCACTACACATGCCATGCTGCGTCTGCCTAGCTACCGTTTCAGGCGGCGCTCACGCTCTAGCTCCCGGTCCACCGACCCTCCACGTTCACAGGAGACCTCTCCTGTTGGAGCTTCCAAGACCTTCACCCTTCCTCCGTCTGCTCCACCCTTCTCTGTTGCTACTCTTCCCAACCCACACCACACCAGCAGTGGTGGGAGTGGTGGGGGTGGTGATATCTCCATGTATACCCTGTCAAGGGACTCCAAACTGGGCAGCCTGGGAGGAGGTGCCCCGCCTCTTTATGGTACAGTGGACCGGGCCACGCTCTATCAGCTTCACAATTACTTCCCAAAAGATTCCAGTGGCAGTGGTGGAGGAGCAGGAGGAGGGGCAGTGATAAGCAGTGGTACACTCCCATCTCACTCCAAGTCCAACCTGGCAGCGGCAGCAGCTGCTGCCAATGCAGCACCATTGAATACCTCCACCTCTGTTGCTGCAACGGCACAATCTGCCCCAATTTCAACAGCTACAATGGAGCGAGACAGAGGCAACGTAGGAACCCTGGACCGACTGACAGCCAAAAGGGACAGAGATAGCAACTCCGATACACTTAACAGGAAAACAACTCCTGTTTAAAATGAAACCTTGCAGAGAAGGGCTACCAGGTCCTGAAGAAGTTCAACAAGGTAGGGCTTAAGGTGGGTGGGCAACATTTCAACAGTAAGGGTTAATGTCCTTGAGTCTGGAGTATCTAGCCACCATAGATACGATATACTTGTATCATAAACAGTCATAAAACACCTAGTATTGTGTGCACATTTATTACAACTGCCTTAAAACCACTGTGCAATATGAGGGTAACAATTTTAAGTCAGCTTTCTCTAGTGTACCTTGATCTCATTTTGCTTTTCATGAAATGTATGATACAAATGATCCGAAAAGGCAAAATGACTAAATAGTAAAGTTTTATCTTGAATTTACTCCTGACTTAAATCTGTAGTTTCCAAAGACTCTAATTTAATCTAATTTAACTGTCCCATCCAGTTTTAAAATGTTCACCAGAGTCCAGAAAAACTGTCAAATGACCAATAATATGTGCCAATATGATAAAAGCCATATTTTTTCACATATCTATTTCAAGGAACATAATGTCTCAAATTTTGCAACGTGAAGAGCTTTTCAGGGACCAATTCTAGATCCTAAGTAGCTACTTGACCCCGGTCCACAGAGTATTAATTAATTAATTAATTCATTCATTCATTCATTCATTCATTCATTCATTCATTCATTCATTCATTCATTCATTCATTCATATCTAGTCTAATGTCACACAAGGAAGCCATTTGATTTGCTACAAGACCATTTATCTCTAATAACATACTGGAGATAACTGGGGAAGGAATTTGGCATTCAGCACTGTGGTGAATAAACGGATGTACCCTTCCATGTACCTTCAGCTACACAGTGACTAGTTCTCTATCACATGGCAAATACTGAACCTATTGTTACCCTTTGAACCTTTTCACAATTTCTTACTTAACAACTGCAAGCTTCCACGTCTTTAATAGTGATTAAATGTGACACACCAACACAAGCTACAAATGAATTCTAAGTGTTGGGAAATCATGCTGGTTTTTCAAGGTTTTTATTCAGATTGAAATTATGAATCATATTGCATGCATTTCATTCAGCACCCTTTACTCTGATGCTCCAGATTAGAATTACATCTCGTAATTCCTAAGAAGTGTTTAGAAGTCTGACATTTATTCCTTACTGGATTTAACACCTACATTTTTAAGATGTAACTGAACAATCACCATCATGAATCCAAAGTTATATTTCTTACAATGATTGTGGCAGTACTGAATAATAATGAATAATAAAGAACAACCGCTACTACAGAAAAATGGCTGCCTTCTATTCTAACAGGCCAAGAAGCAGTAAAGAGACTTATTTGGGTTGTGAAAGTTCTATGTTCACATGAGAATGGAGTGTTTGATGGTGGCGTAAATTCAAAATGTGTGGAAAACCAAAACTTCATGATTCATAAATCATGATTACTTTTGTTTAAACCTGAAAGCTTTTACAAGCTTTGTTTGTAAATGAAAAGATAAACCTTTTCCTGCAGACCCTTGTGTTGATCTATCACAAAAAATCCAGGAAAATACAAAACAATTTGTCTTTTTATGTGAAATGAAAATATTAACATGTTAAGGGTTATTACCTAGTGTTTAAACAAATAACTTCACCAGATCTATGAATCTATTTGAGCTTTTGTTTAAACAAGTGACTGTTAAATGTATATAAAGATAAAGTCAGTCCTTAGTTTTACGTTAGATTTACTATAATTCTATGCTGTTTTCATATCAGGTTAATCTTTTTCTGTGAAATATGAGCATATCCGGTATATTGTACAGGTAGAGCTTGAGATGACAACAGCTTTTGAAAAATGCTGTATATTATTTGAAGAGGTTCAGCCAAGGCTTCTCAGTTAGGGAGTGATCATAACTGCAGTGAAAATTAATGAGCAGCTGCACTTTTGACTCTGTTCATAAATTATGATCACCGTGTATCACCAGGAAGCTCCAAGTCAATGGAAGTTTAACTTTCATAGAGGGACTGTTGTGCACATTGTGTTATATTTAATTGCTTAAAATGCTTTAGGGCCTTTTATGACTGCTTATGAAAATAATTAGATACTGAAGGCTCAAAGGCAGAATCTGTTGAATGTTCTTGCTAAGGGCTGATAAGGCAGGCATGAGGGATGGGGTTGGAATCAATTTACTCTCAGGGGGTGAAATTTTATTTTGAGTCAGAGGTTAGAAATTACAATCTTGTGTAGCCCACAGTGAAATACTGAGTTATTTAAGTAAGTGTGGAAAAAGTAGTAACAAGCACATTATTAAATATTATTAGTGCAAGAATTTAGTCACATTTTAGGTGAAACACATTTTACAGGATGTGTATTTTAGATGGTAACTTTTTCCCAGAAATGTAATATTTCCGTATTGGATGGTTCTAATGGCCAAAGCGGTGTATGGAAACTCCAATGCACTTTTGAACAAGCTAATAAACCCAATATTTGCTGTTAAGAAGGCTGAGAAAAAGAGTCAAATCTCTAGTTCCTCTTCCCTCTTTCTTTCTCTAGCTATAACTATATACTGTTTTACAAAGTAGAATAATAAATGTACAATAAAATATATTATCAAACTATAAACATACAGAAACATGTAATGTCTGTAAAAGATAATCTTTGAGTTTTAACATTTTTTAGTGAACATGGTGAGTGAGCATCGTCTCTAGGTTTCAGGAGGTTGTAACTTCTTAATGGTATCAGTGTTCTATGATAAAACTGGTTGTTGCAGGGTATTTATACATTTTAAAATGTTCTTTTTTCCAGTTCCTCTTAATTTCTTTTCTCCTGCTGTTTTAATGCAATAGTAGTTTTGCATAAAGAGGGTGAAGAAAGAGGTTATTTTGTCTACTTTTGATATTTTTAGTTCAATATTATAATTATTGTTGTTTTTTTCTTTTTTTATGTTGGGAGAGTTGACAGAGCAGGCATTCTCTACTTGATCAATATCCTGCTTTCCTAAACACACTGAGACCTGAGGCTGCCCATTCAAAAGCTCAGTGTCTGCATGGTTTAAAAACAGCTAACCTGGATCAACACGAGGTTACTTGCTGTGCTCAAGGGTACAACAACATTTTGTTTTAAAGCTTTTGTTACTTTTCTTCAAACCATCTATTGTTCTGATCATTTTATGATGATAAATGGGCAAATTCTAGTGCATTTTATTTTTTTTTATTTTACTTTTTTATGTAATATTTTAGTAGAAGTGTAAAAGTGTTTTATTCAGTTTGTTCTCTAATGGGTTTAACTTTTTTATATTTATTGGATTATTTATGTTGACTAATAGAGTTGGATTTTTTTTCTTTATTTCTTCATTTTTTTTCTTTTAAGTGTGTATTCCTTTATTGTTTTGGTTCCTGTTTGTTTTTATACCTTTCTTGTCTTTTCTCCACTAATCTTGTTATCATTTCCTTGTAGGAAATGCATAGATCGATTGACACATAACCAACGTAGCCTAAAATTCTGTGTTTTTTATTGTTCTCACCAGTGTATACCTGTAGGTGATAGAGTTTATATTAATATATTTATTTTGGTGGTAGTATGAATAGATATTCTCAATGTTATCTTGTTTTAGAGTTCCAACTCTTGTATCTTGGGACTTCACAGGTGACATCAGTCCCTGCAACAGATAGTTGGTAACCTCAGTGCTGGCGAAATGAGCTATCTGTGGTCTGTGTTGGTGATGCTAAATGTCTTCAGACAGTAAATGTTATGTACAACAAAGTATGTCTGTTCTTTCTAATGGAAAATTGTAAGTAAATACTGTGATGTAGGCATGGGCCAGTAAAATTATCATAGTTTCATGGTACTGCTAGATTTACAGAAGAAGTTGAAACAAAGTCGTACAACATGATCCAATAGCTAATATTCAAAACAGAAAGCCATCAGATGTCACTACTGCTATAAAAATACCGTAGTAAGAAGTTACTCTTACTACGGTATTTTTATAGGAGTTATTATTCTGTCTTTCTTGCAAAGAATAGAAAAGCTTGGGCGGTTTTATTTCAGCCAGCCAGATTCACAGCAAAATTTAGGGGAGGGGTACTGGCTGCATATTACATCATGCAAAGAGAATCTATAGTCATTATGGCAATTTCTCTGGCTTTAAATGGTTTTCAATTGTAGAAAGATCCTGACATTTTAGTGTCTTTGAAACTGTAATATCCCGAAACCTTGTTATTCCTGGATACCTGGTCCCACTCCATGCCTACTGATATGTGTCCTAAACTTTCCTATATCTTTTGTGAAGTGTTTGTAAAAACTGCTTGAATTTTTTTCTTGTATTTTATGTTAATGTACCAATGTTTAAGCCATTCTAAAGCCAGTGTTAAAGCTAAGTTCCCTTCCCAGCACTTTGGCTACCGACACTCGTCTAACTTGAACATTTTCAGAGAGAAAATGGCATATTTCCTTTCAGCAGATGGATTCAAGAAAGGGACACTAATGACAAAGGGAAGCAATACATTATACAGATCCTCCCTGGAAAAGACAAAAAAAGACACAAGGTATATATAAGATATAAATATATAGATATATTCAATAAAGTTCTCTACGTATAATTGTTGTGTCTGGTGCCTCATTTGCTGTAAATCTTTACAGGGATGTTCTGCTGTTAAGGTGGAAACAAAACCATCCAAAGGAGGCCATTGTGTGATTTTAGATGAAAACCCCTCTGGAGACACCACAGAGTGATAGCAGTTAAGGCCTTATATGTTTTTAATCCTGCAGTAACTCTACAGCCATGCACCCTAGGCACATGTGTTTAGTTACCAAACAATGTTGAGCTGTGGGTTTGGTGTCAAAGGTTTAATTGGTTGGCCCACGTCTGGCAGCAGGGATGAGAAAAATATTTTACTATTTTTTCTTTTTGCTTTACTGAACTCCACTTTCATAACCCTGATATGTGAAAAATAAACAAACTTTGATTTTCCTAAATTGGATGTGGGTTTTTTTCACAGACAGTGACAGTTGGTACTGAGAATCTGATTACATTCACTCTTGCATGGAGCAAGTATGTACTGACCCAATACAGCTAAAGCTGTTGCCAACATTCAGTCCTCTCATTTGCACATTTGCTTCAGTCTAAGAAAATTTACCTCTGACACCATTACAACAATTTTATCATAACAAAGAGTTGATAGTACGCGGCCTTGATTTTTAGTAGTTATTCACTTAAGTTTGTCAAGTTATTTCAAGAAAACAACCCAGACCTTTTAATTTTTATTTGGAAACCATTTGATGGCAAGCAGATTAATGATGGATAATTCAATATGACAAGAAACGAACATTCAGAATTGCACCATAAAAGTTTGATATTTCCAAGTCCATCCATCTTCTCCCGCTTACTCCGTCAGGGTCATGGTGAGGTTGGTGTCTATCTCCAACGGACAGTGGGCTAAAGGTGGGGTACACCCTGGAAAGGTTGCCGGTCTGTCACATGGCAACACAGATACAGAAAGACATACAAGCTTGCACACATACTCACACCTGATAATAATTTAGAGAAGCCAATTAACCTAACACTCATGTTTTTAGACTTTGGGAGGAAGTCAGAGCACCCAAAGAGAAGCAATAAGAACATGCAAACTCCATGCAGAAATCCCCCGGGCCAGGAATCGAACCCAGAATCCTTTTGAGGCAAGGCAACAATGCTACCCACATTCCCACAATGCAAGTCGAAATATATATTTACAGGCATCTATAAAACCTTTCAGCTCTCACAAAAGCAGGAAAATATCACCAAGTAAAAACGATGCAAAGAGGCTCAAGAACCAATCCACCATCTCACAGCAGGGTGTAAGATAGGAAAAGAATACATGAACAGTCATAACCAAGTGGCTGGTATAGCGTAGAGAAACATCTGTGCAGAATACAAGCTGGAGAATGCAAGGTCAAAGTGGGAGACACCTCCCAAGGTGGTGGAGAATGACAGAGCTAAGATCCTGTGGGACTTCCAGATACCAACAGAAAAATAGTTGTGGCCAACCAACTGGACATTGAGATCATTGATAAGCAGCAGAGGACAGCAGTAGTGATCAATGTGGCCATCCCAAATGATGGAAACATTAGGAAAAAAGACATTAGAAACTGGAAAAATACAAAGGGCTCATGCAAACACACAGGAAGGTGAATACAACTGTAGTGCTCATTGTCATCTATTTATCTCTGTTTTCTCCTGCATCAGTCAGAACTGATGAAGTCTGTTGGGTGAGAGCCGAAACGTCTTCTAGAAAACTACACGTCCAGTTGCCTAAACTGAACTTTCTTAGCTTGACCATGACCTGGATGACTGAGAACCTTCACCAATACACTTGGTTAGAAATACTTACACCAGAGAAGTGGCTCCAACAGATACTTGGAGAAACAACAGACATCTCATCCAGTAATGCACGGGTCTAGGGACAGCTAAGATGCTGTGAAGAACCCTCCAGCTCCCAGGACTCTGATAGAGGACAAAAGCTTTAGATGAAGGAGCCACCTTCATGTACTGATATATATACTTTCAAAGGATTGATAATTCAACTTTTCTGATAGTAAGTATTTACATTTGCATATCCTCCTCTCTCTATTTTACACAGTTTGGTCATAGGCAAATGATTTGTATATTTTTAAAATCATACGCTTTCCAATCAATTTACACCCCATTTAATTTGTAGATCAGCCTTGTACTTAAAAACAAGTTTGTCTGTGTTTTATTGTAACAAACCTTTGGAAGACAAGTCAACCTATCCACAGCAGGCAACAGTGCTGTCATCCAAAAAGTAAGAGGCAGTTCTCAATATGGCCTTGTGTTTGCTTTTATGTGTTAACTCGAGCCTGCCACCTAAGAAGACACTTAGCATTTTCATTTCCTCATGTCATTTAGCCTGAATCCTGCTGTCTGCGTGTTTCCCCTTTCATAGGGCTGTGGTGGTAAAGAGTCCATGCCTGCAGTTACTGATAAGAGCTTCAGGCTTAAGCAGAGCACCATATGGTAATGAAGGGGAGGGTAAATGAGGGGGTTTGTCACTGAGAAGTCCACTTCTTTTGAAATATCCTCACTTGCAATGAAGTAGATTCAGAGTGTTAGGTGATTTTAATGTATCTATTGCCAAACCCAGAAGGGGTGGTAGATATGTTATTTAATCAGATAATATTGGGACTGTCATCAGCTGTTTGTGAACACACACCCTACTGGCTGTGTATTAGAACAAATGAAAGTATGAATCAAACTCAAATCATGCTCAAAAGATAACTCTACCCATATATGGAATAAATTTAAAACAACTTCCTTCCAAAACATAAGGTTTATAACAAAAATCATTCAGCTCCAAGTCAGTCATGATTCATTTAAAAACTCTTAACTATAATAGTGAAACTCAACTTAACTAAGCAAACTCAACTAAACTAAGCTAATATGTAGAAAGTAGGAACAAGATGGTTGAAAACCATAACTAATGAGATTATGCAATGAGATCACATTTAAGCATGGATTTTATCTTTGAAAACCAAAGCTTATTTGACGAATTTGGAATGTGATCGAATTAGCTTTTAACTAATTTAGAGCAATTGGAATGTTTTCCAACCAATTCACAATGCAAATTGAAGAGATAAATAAAACATTATTTGATCAAATAATGTTTGATTAAATGATTTGCTTAATCATAACGTTTAGTTAATTGATTCTTTACCTACTTTGAGTGAGCTAGCATATAGCTGACATGAAGACACACATTAAATGACTTTTGGTCATAATTTGGCAATCAAAATGTAATGAGTATATGAGAAAATACATGAACGTTAACGTGTTATTGTTTAAACCCTCAGCAAAATGAAACTTGTTCTAGCTCTATAAACACTAAATCAAACATTTTAGCATAGCGTCTCATGTGGCCTATCTTGTTATTCAACAGTAAACACATAAAGTGATCAATCAAAAGTCACCCACTGATCTGTGTGTATAACTGTGTTTGGATGAGTGTGGTTTTTATGTAAATCACTTTGAGGGGTATTTATGACTAATATTCTAAAAAAAATCTTTTAAAAAAAATATTCAACTTGCTCTTTTATATGGAAAATATAAGACATCTTAAGAGGCCTTTAGTTAAATTTAACTAATTTAACAAATCATATTTTTCTCTTAATTCAGAAAGTACATTTATTTTTAGTGTTTTTTTTTCTCTGGATTTAGTCTGACATTTGTCTTACATTTTACATTGGAGTTTATCCTGAAGCCTCATTTTCAGTTTTTTTTATTTATTAGTTTTAGATTCATCATCTTGTTTCGCTAATTAAATTAAACCATATAGTATTTTATCTAGCTCTGACAATGACAATTCACAACCGAAAACAAGTTGAGCACAGACTGAAAGCCAACCCCCGACGACTTACTTAGGGGTCTTTACACTTCCCTAACTGGAATGATGATGGTGTTTATTTTCCTCTTAACATTGGCGTAGTTCAATGTTCCCAGTTTGTGATTAGGTGCCAACATGTGATGCTTTGTTCCACAGGTGGTGCATTGCAGTTTGTTGTCTTTAACTTAGCAAGTTAACGGTGTCTTGTCAGTCCAAAGGAACAGGTGCCGGGGAGTGAAAACTGAGCTGCCAAGGGAGAGATTTTATGAGAAGGAGAGGGTCTTATGATGGACTGCTGACTTCAATTTTTTACTGCAACAGATGAGTGAATTTTATGACTTCTTTTAACCTGAAGATGGATAATTTAACTATGGAGATACTAAAACAGATCTGGTGACAATTAAACTATATGGTATTATCAAGAATGTGTACATTTGAGCTTTGTGCATCTTTATATGTGCTCCTTCTGATATTTATAAGGAGGTAAAGTGGTATGGAAGAAAATTTAATTGGCAAATGTAAGTGCTTTGCAGCAAGTGAATTTGAGAATGTTTGTAGGCTCAGCTTCATTCCAGGTTTGTGTTTCTCTTGTTACGTCAGCCCTATTGGCTATGGTCTATATTTAGCTGGAGTCCTTAGCCAAACAGCGTGGGAGACAGTTCTGAGAGATGTGAGCCTGGAAAGAGGTCAACATGGTGACAAAGATGGGCTGTGAGCAGGAGAAGAAGAGCCAAATGAGCAACAAGTGTTTTGAAGGCTTATGAAGGGTTTCATATACAGATCTGAGCTATCCATAATAATTATTATAACGATTACTGCTGCTACTACTACTACTACTATAACTAATAATAATAAAAATAAGTGAATTTATGAATTTATGGCAGATATACAATGTCCTAATACATTACATCTGGCTCATCTGGATAACTGTCTTTAATCGCCTGTCTTTCCATAATTATCAACAATCAAAACACAAGTTTCCTTATTATTTCATTAGGTAAACAATTGTGGATAAGGAAGTAAATTTGAGGGCTGCACTGGTTTTCAGTCCCCCCAAACACGCACCTATCATATAACAGCTTGTAGCATGGGACTAAAACATCCAGGTTCAAATTTAGCCAGAGACCTTTGTTGTATGTCATTTTACTTCTCTTATTTCATGCTAGAATTTGAAGTATATAGTGGAGAGAAACTGACTGTTTAGAATAAATGCCTCCAAAAGGTTATTATAGGTATAACAACTTAGCAACTACTTAAGAAAGTTTTATGATTGCAAAGTGTTTTGCTAAAAAAAATGTTGTACATTCATAAAAAAGTGAACTGAACTATATATATCTTAGCAAAACACTTGTAGGTACATTAAGTTTCAACATTTTATAGCATCTGATCATCTTTTTTAATGTTTATGTCTTTTATAAATAGACTATTTAAAACAATGGAAAAGTCACAGTCGCATCTGAAGCGGGTGAATAATGTGTCTGTGCAGGCCACTTACTTACTTAGTGAAATTCAAATAAAATGCTCATTATAAAAGATCTACCATTGGTGACATTTTTTTTTTAAATATAACATTGAAATACCTTTTAATTTATTTTGTGCACTCCAAAATAACAATAATGGAAGTTGTAATGAAACATTTTAGGAAGTGTCTACATTTAGTTAATCAAAATGATATTTTAATCATCAAAATTTGAGGTTTTGTCCTTAACAAAATTATAAGAAAGTAAATACTTAACTAAATATACTTATATAGTCATTTGTAAGACAGAATTCAGTATGCAGAAGTTGAAGCTGATACTTTAGTCATTTATATCAAGAGAATTAGGACTAGTTATACAGGACCAACAGAGGAGGCAGTGACTGTAAGAGGAGAACGTGTTGAGAGTGCAGAATAGAAGAGAAATGGGAACTTAAAAGAGGGGATGGCATCAATTATTCATGTCATGTTTAATAATAAAATGAACTCATTCATACTCAATTGATACAGATCAAAAAAGGTGCAGAGATTTTGCACACTCAATCCAGGCACTAAGGAAGCAGTGCTTTCACATAAATCATCAGACGACAAAAGGCTTCATTAAAAACATGGCAACATCTCATCATTTCTACGTCTTCAGCATTTTAAAATGATTTACTTCCTTTTCTAGTGACAGTGTTATGTTATTGTAAACATCCAATGTCTCTTTTAAAAAGGGGGATACTCCTTCTTAGGGTTAGTATAAAATGCATGATTTGGCTGACTGAGGAGCATCGGCATAAAGATACATTGGTTTTAACAGAGAAACCCTGAATTCTAGAAATCTCAAAAGTAACAGTTGGCAAAAGAAAATATTTTTTTCATTATCTACCAACCATTCTGATTTACTGTATTTTGTTTATAATGTTATATAAAAAAACAGTAGGAAACAAAATATCCTAATTAAAAAGGGTTTACATAAACAGTTTAGTAAAACAGTCAAAATAAAATAATTCCTTATACGTGTTTTCCTTTTCCTTATTTTTTTTGATTATTATCATTATTATTTTAAAATATGAGGCTCAAGGTATCATGTACAGCAGGATAAGAGTATCTTACAATTAAATTAATTCACAGTGAAAAAACTTTCAATGTCCACAGGGCAAAGTTGTATCTCTAAATATCATAAAACAAAGGTTAACTTAGAACTGCAAATTCAAAGACAATACTGATGCAATTTTAAAAAGACACAAACACAGACTGTAAAATGTAAAAAGTGATCCTTTCAGCTTTTCTTGTATTTAGCATTAATTTGGTGTGGAGGTGTTAAAAACGTTGCAGCTTGATGAACTGATGTGTTGTTGCCCTTAAAAAAAATAAAAATACATCTTTGCATCGTTTTTTTTGGAAAAGGACTATCATCCATTGTAAATGACTTTTCTTTACCTGATTTTAGCGTCTTTGATGTGACTCAAAACATTTGTATCCTGTATATTTACTAAAATAGCTTAAATCAAACTAAACAATTCAGTGTTTGTCTGACAAAACACTGCAGTCACATCCAACATGTGTTTAATAGGTCAAAGCATACACATTTTATAATTATGTAATGCTTTTTTCCCAAATGTAAAACACTTAATTTATTTTGGTGAATGATAAATGTCAGTCACAAACTGTGTTTGTGAAATTATGTTCTAATAATCATTGATAAAATATCAAATATACACAAACAAAATGTGACACAGTGAAAATGAACAAGTACAAAGAAAATCTTTTTTTTTTCTCACGTCAACTAAAACGAGAATAAAAAGTTTTCCTACTGAGGTTCTTTTATTGGAGGCAAACATACTATTTGTTTTAGGAGGAAATATGTTTTTGTTCATCTTGTTCAAACATACATAGATACATAAATACATATATATATAGATAGATAGATAGATAGATAGATAGATAGATAGATAGATAGATAGATAGATAGATAGATAGATAGA
>JAUZNJ010031531.1:0-14177 GCA_034780135.1 Jordanella pulchra | reverse complement strand
ATGTTTAATTAGGACTACTGGTAGCTGGATTCTCGCTATTGCAATGGATGTAACGAAATATGCTACAAAGTTGCTCCACAGTTTAAGGAGCGAGAGAAAGGGGGCGCCCATTTATTTAAATCGGGGAGATGAGCTTATTTCCTGAAATTGTACGGTAATGCTCTTTCATTAAACAGATGCCTTCTTCATTAGATTTAGATGACTGTGTTACTGTAATATTGTAGTGTAGTCCTTCCTTTTTCCACCTTGACAGCATCACATGCCATGAAGTTTCTGTGATAACTGTAAATATGGCTTTTATGTGGCCATGGAAGAATTGCGACTATCCCTTCATTGTAGAATTGTTTTTAATTATGCATCATAGGTGGTCTTCAAGCATTCTAAGCTTGTTTGCAGGTATGCAATTGTATCTCAATATAATTTGAGTGCAGACTTTGACTTAGCCACCCTAAAAGCTTCATTTAGCTGTTAATTTGCCTATTCATATTTTCTTTCTGAATCACTTAAAGGTGAACTTGCCACATAACCCAAGTGAATTTAAGGTTAAGTTCATGAATTGATTGCCCTTCACCATGTTATGCTGGAGAGCAGAATTCATGGTTATGGCAAAGGTCTCTATGCCCTAAAGCAGCAAACCAGCCCACAACATCAGAATTTTTTGCAGATATTTCACTATAGGTACTTAAAAAAATAAATGATAAAAATATCTTTAGTAATACAATGACTAATGTTTCCAGACACAAATTAAAAAGTTTAGTTTAATCCCTTAATTAAAAAAAAACTGTCAAAATTAAAAAACATCCAAACACATAGTTTGTTTATTTCTCCATTTAATATTGTCTGGTGTAAAATGGTGTGAATGATGTGAACAATTCTTGGAAGCAAGAAAGGAAGAACAGAAGAAAACTGTTGGAAAATAAATATTTTTCTATTACTGTACTGGGTAAAGATGTACAGTGCAAACAACTCAATGTTGGAGTGAAGGAGGAAAGGCTTGGATGCTTTAAAAAATTGACTTTACTCCAAGCCTGATAGCACAGTGGAGAGATGACAGTAGATGTGCAGATCTGGTTTGTGATTGAAATCCTGTGTGACTTTAATGTTTAGCTGCATGACTGACATCGAGCTCTGCAACATACGCCATAGATGTGTACACACAGCCAACACTGTTTACTCTAACTGTATGGTTTGAGGGTTGAGTTCTGGAAATAGAGATCCTGAGCTGAGCTCCTAAGAAAGATGCCTCAGAGAATGTTGGTTCCTCTTTGAAGAAAATTGTGTGTGAAGAGAATAAGATACATCTGACAAATCATATTAATGCATCTACAAAGTCGCCTGACCTCGAAAATGCCATTTTTCCACTATGTCATAAGGGGTCAATTTATGGAAGAGACCCTACTTAATTATTTCCTGTGTTTAACGTTTTTTGCCAGGTCTAGGTTCTATGGTAGCAGCACATGGATTTATCTCTTAATTTAAATACAATCACAGTTCATTTACAGAGTTTTTGCTTAAGTCTAACAACAGGTACAGATGAATGTTTTTCATGTTACAAATTTGGTTTGCATATACAGTATAGTCAACCCCTTTATGCTGACACCTATAAATACCTCCCATTTTTACTGTTACTTACTTCCAGATAAACATTCCCAATATTTTTGCATGATTGTTCTGTGGTAATTATTGTAATTACCAGAGGCATAGGCTAATAGAGGCTTAATAAGAAGATTGCCAGAGCTAAATACAGGACAATACCAGTAGAGGCTGATGGACACAGTTTAACCTTCCAGCAGGACACCAACTGCACACATACATCCATAACCTACACTGGCATGGCTTGATCAAAGCACTGCACTGTGCTAAAATGGCCTAGACATTAATCTAATTGAAACTCTATGTATGGTGGTAATGGTGTGGCTTTTAGATTGATGTGAAATGAAAGCTACTGCCCCCTGAAGGCGCTTACGCCTCTGATTAATCCTAACAGATGTTTTATCCATCTAAACTGCCTGAGCCTGAGTCTTTTTGAACATACGGTGGAAAATTCTTACCATAGAGATAAAGGGTTCCTTAAAGTAGCTCTATGTAGTGAATAAATGACACTGGTTTTGTATACTTTGCAAAGATGCAATATTTTTTGTTTTTTTCCCCCAAAGTGATAAAGAAAAGTCAGAGCAGAAAACTGGATCAAGCAGAAATCTGTAATTACAAAATATGATATTTAATGTGACTCTTGTTTTATAAACACATAAATGCTGTTTTTTGTTCTCATTCAGTAGTGATGTACATTGAAAGGGCCAGGAATTATAAAAAATGTTTGCCACTTTATCTTTTTTTTGGCAGCTTTTGTAATAAATAATTAGGCTGGTCAAATATGTTAGCTAGGTGCGTTTTATACTATGTTTTTAGAAAGAATAATAAATTATTTGTTTATTTTTTCATGAACATGTGGTAAATATGGTGATGTAAAGCAAGTGTTTTTCCTGACAGCTTAATCCTTTCTTTATCTTTAAAGGAATCTTTGCACAATGTGCGATCAGCGGGGAAAAACACTTTTGTACACATCTGTTGGCAGTACTTACTAATGCATCAATTGAATTTGCAGTTTCGACAGCTTTTGCTCCCACTCTAGTGAACCCAAACATTTATGTTGTATTCTGAGTGCTAATTGTGTCTTATCCCTCTTGGCATCTAATTTGTTTTTGTATTTTGTCACACCTTATCTTGAACTTTTCCTTATACAAATGCTTCTAGGAAAGTTCTGATCATGTAAGTTATAAAATGACACATCTGGGACCCTATTTGAATCCTGAACTTGAGATATGATTGACTGCAAAGGTTTAGTAAATCAAATTAAAATTCACAAAAGTAAAAATAAGCTTTACTTAGCTTTTCCCAACAAAACACCCCCACAACACTGTTAATAATCTTGTTAAGTGTAATAAAGAACAACCAAATGTAAACCATATTGTATGACTTAGGCTTGTACAGTATTCACCGTATTTATCACTTGCCCTCTTATGTAAACATTGTGGTTTCACAGTTGTGATAATAAGCAAATTTGACTGCTTACAAAAAAAAATCTCTTAATTGCTCACTCATCACACATTCCTCTGCCCACAGTGTCTGGTGGGAAAAATCGCTTTCCTTATGGCATGATTGCAAGATATAAAATACACAAAATAGCCATGTTAGGTTATTTTGTCTTATTGATTTTTCTAACAACAATAACCACTGTTCTACTTATTTCTTCTCAAACAATTTTTTTTTTTCCTGCCTCCCCTCCAGAGTATGTTAAGTAAAACATACTGTATGTTACTTTGGTAAACAACAGGAAGGTCTTATTTGACATAACTGGGCCTAATTAGAACCAACTAGATTTTGACTCATAGCTAGAGGAAAATCATCAAGTCTTTATGTAATTCAGCTAGTCTGGCAGGCAAAACCACTGTTTAAAGTGAGCTGGAAAAAAAATCTCTTAAAAAGTCTGTTTTGCAAAGGATTAGGAGTGTTTTGTCATCCAGAGCACATGTATAGCACATCTGCTTTTCCCATTAACAAAATAGAGAAGACAGAGAAAAAAAGAAACAAACAACAAAAAAAAAAACGTCAAACAGCTTAAAATGTGCTTCAAATCTCCTTATGCTACTGGTGCCTAATTACCAGACTGGAGTTGGTGTATTAGATTCGTTTGTGATGTATCCATGTTGGCACATGGATATTTTAATTATAGTAAGCTATTTGAGCAGATTATCTGCACTGTCATGTGTTCTTCAGGCTTCAGGCGGATGAAACATCAGTGAAACTTTAATCTGAAATCTATGTCCAGAGAGTCTTTGCATCATCTGGCTTTGATATTTTTATTTATTCTCCAAGCTCAATCATTCCACAGCATGTCCTGCAGATTTAGCCTAACATTCTGTGGCACTGGTCTTTGTTTCTCATCAGCCACCCATGTCCTCCGCAGAACATCAGCACGTCTCTAACATCAAGCATCAGGATCACATTGTGTGTCTGAGGCTGGGGGCAACCCTTGAGGCTGATCCTGAGCAGACACAGAAGGTATTCCCAATCTTCCTCTCAGGAAGTGTACCATCCTGTCGCACTCAGGAAGACATGACAAAGCTCTCAACCAAACTCAAATTTCTCTTCTGTTGCCTTTCATCTCCAGCTGAGGTTAACTATGGTAAAATTTAAAGCTAAATCAGTACTGATCCAATTCATCTCCCCGGTTTACGAATTACATCTAAGTTGTTCTTTAGATAGGGCTATAACACAATTAGTGGCATGTACAGCAAAACAATTAATCCATTTCCTTTTGTCTGGGTCTGAGAGAGTTTCTTTGTCCAGGTGTACCTAGTGCAGATTTCTGAGAAACAGCATAGAAATGTGTTTTATTCTTTTTTACTGGTGTACCATTAAACATTTCTGTCTTTTAAAAAAACAAACATAAACCAAAGATAAAAACTTATCTTTTAAAGCCTTTCTATTTCCATTTTGCCCTAATAACTGCTTGGAAAATGTCAAAGAGGTGGACATCACACATTGTACTGCTTAAAGCAGCCATCGGAGAATAAGAGCAATGTTGTCGCAGAAGGGTTGGGCAAAGTCATCAAAAAATGCCAGGCACTGGCATTTAACACCATGCTAAACTGGTACTATGAGATGAAGGGATTGATCTCCAAATGCTTTGCATGTATTAAAGGTCCTATATCACTCCTTCTCAAACCTTTCAAAGCGAACTATAGGCATAGTTATGATAAAATAAAGATATTAGTGCTGCAGAATATTAATCTATTAGCAAATATTAGTTTTTCTCTTCCAACTTGCCTTCCAACTGAGGCCACCTGTCCCAGCTTGAATGCCACCCATTTAATGGTGTTGCTTTTTTAGGGCACTTCTGAAGATTGGACAAAGTCTGAGACCTTCTGAGGCCAAAAACCTGATTTTCACTGTAGTTAGAAATGAAAACTTGCAGCTTTGTGCAGATTTGCTGCTAAAAAGGCCATTTAATTTCAACTTTGAACCGCAAACATGCTCTGTCTCCCATCATCTGTCTCCGATCAGTGAAAGTGGACGTTTGTGCCAGAAAAAATGTCTAATTTCTCCAGAGTGCTGGTAGAGCAACGTCAAGTTAACTTGACAGCAAATTTGATGTTCATATGATGTTCAAAATGTTCTGTGTGGGTGAAAATGTTTATTTTGTGTGTGTGCCTTCATGAATATGAAGAAAATATAAATGCTAATGACAAAAACACACACATTTATGGGGGGAGGATATATATTAAATACATTACAACAGCAATGCAATTTGCTAAATCTGAAAGTTATTGTGGGTGGAGCTGTTGTGTCTATATTTAGTATATTTGAAAGTCAAATGGAAACTTACAAATTTCTTGAAGGTACAACAAAGGGTACACTGAAAACACAATAGAGAGCAAGTCTTTGTGCATATAAACATCTTTTTACTGTAATGGTGCGTTTACACCGAGCAAGTTTTGGGTCTCAAAGCATCTGATTTAAATGAAAGGTCTATGGTGGACAACATCAAGCAGTGTCAAGAGGTCCTGTACCAAGTCCTAGCATTAGGAGAGGCGCATCTGAGCATTTGGGAATCAGAGCATCCTGGCATCCCAGCGTTGGGTCATCCAAATGTTTGACACTCGAGTTCAGAATTCTGAACCTTTGCAGCTTGAAGTGGGGCATCAACCAATCAGAAAAGTTATTCCAGGAGTTTTCTGGGAGACAGACACTACATGAAAGCTGTGATCACTTCTGCAAAGATGTCTGCAAATGAAAAAAAAATAAGGTGATTAAACTCTTCAGGTTTTAAACAATCAGAAGAATAGTACAAAGAAAAAAGAGCAAGCTCTGATCAGTATAACTCATCTTCTTACCGAGCTGTGGAGAAAGAGCTTATGAATGCCTACATTAACTAAAAATTTTAAAACCTGCTGTTGAAAAATTTTATATTCTATAACTTGTTTGTACTACAAACCTTAAAAATTCTTTATATTACCTTTCAGCCACTATAAATGGCATATGGAAAACCCCAACAGCCTGGCCAGCTTCAGAGAGCTTTCACTGGGGATTCCCAGCTCTGCCACCTGCCAGTATACTGGAGGTCTGGCACTTTGAACAAGAGCTAAATACATCATCAGAATCCGAATCCTGATAAAATGACTGCGCAGGTGATGTTTTAAAGTGGACTTTCTTGCTTAAAAATATATTAAAACTACTTTTTTCAACTCATCAAGGCAAATAAAGCCAAGCTGCTCTCTATCTTGTAACGTCAAATTAGCATCTGAAGCATCAAAGCATCTTGACCAGCATTTGACCCAGCACCCAAATTTCGGTGTTTAAGTCTTTTTGATGCCCAGAACATGTTTGATGTGAATGCCGAACAAAAGTAATAACAATAATGGATCAATACTACAGAAGAAAAAGTTGTTTTCACAGATAAACAATGCAGCGACAGCATACATCATCACATAGTTAAACCAAAACAGAACACACTTTTACAGAACTTAATATTTTTAACTCTGCCTGCGAGCTGAATTATCTTGCACCACTCCAAATCTTTTGAGTCTAACCCAAAACCGGTCCGCCAATCCAATTGCAATATTATGGCTTAAGACAGGATATTTAACTGTGATGAAAGAAAAAGGTGCCAGGTCTGCAGCCGAACGAAAATAAACATCAAAGTGCAGGAGGACATATGGGTAGCTGCTGCTATCACATTTTTTTGCCATCTTTGAAAGAGAAACAGCAAGACCATAAAGGTTTAGGTTGTTTGGATTTCTTATGTTATATGCTGCTATTTAATTTGTTACCATGACTGACTAAAACCAGACTTTAATAGGCGGCCACAATTTCTCACTTTCCCATTCAGCTCAAACAGTTATGCTGAACGTCCTTCCAAGATGAATAATATCTAGAACTAGAAATGAGGGCTACACAATATCAGGCTAGCCAGATTGAAGATTGTGACATCTTAATAAAAAACAAAAAAGACATTTTAACAGCAGTCAGGAAGCAACCATCCAAGAGCCTGTAAAAGAACATGGTGGGAGGGGGCTATAGAATAGTCCTCAGATTACTTAACGGTACTTGTCACAGTCAATGATTAATACTTATTCATATTCTCTCTGCAGCACTTCCACTCTCAGTCACACTATCAACAGCAATGTTATGGATACATTATATCACCCAGCTAAAATGTGTATACTATGGTTCTGGGGATCAAAAGCCTCATTTTCCACATGGAAGACATCTCCTCCACAAGGGATTTACAGCCCCTCAGGTGCTTATGTACATCTACACATAAACAAAAGGAAATACAAATGCAGCCCCTGACAGCCTCCTGCTATCTTCATCATATAAGGTGTTCTACATAGAGTTGTTTACATCTTTTTATTGGGAGTGAGTAAGGGGTGGAGTGACTGCTACTGATCCGGAAAACATGTTCTTCCAAAAGAGACTGTCCAAACACATTGAGATATGTTGCAATTTGTAAAAATGACGGCTGTAAAAAGCCAGCAGGCTTAAAAAACATGCCCCATTTCTCTTGAAAGCACATTTCTCAAATATTATCAAATATTATCTACTTTTCAAATTACCACTTTTCAGTTGACAACACAACAATATGAATGCACTCAAAAGAAACACCCAAACTTCAAAATGAATTTCAAATAAGTAGAATGTCAAGCTAAACAGAGCTCTGATCAAAAAATGCAAAGAAAACTGCCTCCGTTTAGTAGATTGAAAACAGCTTCAAGAATCTGCCATGCAAGTATTTAAAAACATTGTTTTGAAAAAGGTCCAAAAGGTTTCAGTTTACTATACTTTATTCCTCTTTTTGTTCATCTCAACACCCTGTTCATCTTAATTTTCATTGCAGGAAAACAACTAGTAACATGGCCTTGATAAAAGAAATACTAACAGTATATTCAGACACTTCAAATTGTTGAAAACATCCAATTATTTATCCTCATGTTTTTGCACTTAAAGGCTTAAAAGCCTTTTTTATGGCAATATATGCTGCTGAATCGCAGTGATAGTAAGACAGTCAGGATCTAAGATACTCTGCAGAAAAGTGAGTTGAGCATTCCTTGATTTGCTGTAAGATGAAGTCTTTCTTGACTTTAGTTTGTGAATTCTTTCAAATTCATCACTGATAAAGAGAGAGAGAAAATTAATGAATTGAACTGTGATTTCAATTTAGAAAAATAGATTTCATGCCAAAATAGATGTTAACTCTTTCCTTTATGTGTTTTAGTCTGAGATGCTGCTTTTAAATTTTACAAACATAATTAAATGTCTTCATCTTCCCAGGTCACAAACTAATATGTAATAGCTTTTTAAACTATGTGACCGGGACTTCCCATAAGAGGAAGCTGAAATATTTTCCTGTCTTTCTAGATTACTTTTGCTTAGGCAAGGTCACGATTTTTAGTGCTCCATTGTAATGCAACATACAAAATCAAGTCAAATCAAGTGGTCAAAGAACTAGTGGGGTTTGGACATATTTTTACACAAAGAGGACCAGAATTACAATACCTTAGAAAAGTATTTCCTAACCTCAATAAATCCAAAAAGCATTTTTTGTCAAAGGTTAATTTGATTTAAAGTCCTGCAAACCTCATCACTTGCTTCAACCTTGGCTGCAACAAAAAAGTGTATTGCAAATAGCCTGATTAAGGTTATGACAAAGCAATGCCGTCTTATGTCCGACTAGAATTTGAATAAAATACTAAAAAATCTTGATCTTGTGATTATTTTTTTCTTTACCCTTACGTTTGGATTGTTGTCTTACTGAATGGAAAAGTCTACTTGAGCTTAAGGTAACAAATTGATAACGAAACATATTTTAATGCTTTTTGTAGAGAAAAGAGCTAAAGCTTCCACCATCAACAGTAAGTTGCCAAACTCATGAAGCAGCAAATCAGCAAAAGCGTTTATTATGCCAAATGCAACTGGACAAATAAGTTTGAGTTCCACTTTTGTCTCAAAAGTCTAAATAATATTTTACACAAAATTTTGGGGATAATCGCAATATGAGACATTGTTTTGTGTTCCTTTTCCTTGACAGATTTAATGCACTAACGGTTTGCTTAGGATCCTTCAAAATACAGATTATAGTTAAAAGTGGAAAAAAACTGCCTTTAAAATAATTATGCTAAACAATGATGTTTAGCATAAGAAAAATAAATCAAACTCATCTTTTGTAAGTGTATTGAGAGGGCTGGGCTTAAACTTTGAGTGCTTTATGAATCACATTGTTTGCTTGCAAACCAGCTTTATGTTTTATTTTGAGTATCTTTAAAATGAAAAAAGAAGAAAAAAGTAAACTATCACAGGCATGTTATGCTAAACAGAAAAGGCATTTTAGTGCCCTTTAGGTGGGATAGTCCTATCGTATAAAGTTATTCTCAAAATGTAGCTTTATATCTCAACGTTTTTTTTTATTCTAATATGTACAGTATTATTTTATGACACTAAAAATTTTGATTTATAGTTCAATTTTAGCATTTTCTTTCTAAAGGAGCAAATAGTTTTTTTTTGTGTAGTTGTTAAATGTTTCACCACAAATGTAGATTTATAAAATACAGAGCTAAAACAGTAGCCGGAGAGTGATGGAAAAACTATTAAAATGACAATTTTAGTCCTGAGCAAAGCCATGTCACAACGGACAAATCAGACTGCACCATTGAAAAATCATTACAAGATGGCTTTCTAAACAGACTATTTAAATGCTTTGCTGATGGTGTGAGAGAGGCTCTTTGCTAAAGAAAAACATTGGCAGTAGCTCAAGAAGACACAGGAAGAAGCAATTTTCTCAGGTTGCCAAAGCATGAAAATAGTTGCCCTTTTTAATGGGTAAGAAGATGTTGTGCTCCATCCTTTGTGGAAGAAGAGAGGACAGCATTGGGAGCAGAAACCTACCAGTGTTTTAATCCAAACTAATCCATGGTACTGTACAATGCTCTCATGACCTTGGAACCGTCTCTAATTGCTTAGATTCCACATCCAGCTAAAAAACAATTGATATTCACTTCCAAGAAAAATCACATTGCAACATCCTCTATGATGATTCTACAAAAGTTTGATTAATTCATGTCAATGTTGCTGAAGCTCAGTCATGCGTGCACTAATGAAATACGAATTAAACAGATGTGTAGTTAATGTCTCGAGATTTGTAATCAGAAAGGAAGCATGTCTTGGCATACAGCTAATGTCTTAGCTGTATGAAGAACCTTATGACAGAACTACTGAATCTTTAAGCTGCTTATAATAGCTGTGGAAGACAGAAAATGATAGAATGATATCATGAAAATGGCAAACAAGTGAGGTAAGTACTGAAAGTCAGATAAAAAACAAGAAAACTGCTGAAATATGAGCCATTTGAAATGGCTTCATTAGACAAGGATTAAAGAGCTGTATCATTCAACTGAATCTATCAATCTTGTCTTATGATACCTTTCTCTCCAGCCAATTTTGATGGATGTCTTAATATTAATGTGATCTAACAGATGGTCCTGGCAGGCAGACCGTCGAAAAGTGATGCAAAATACTGAACAAAAAGTAAGCTTATGGTTTAAGGACTTTATCCAACCAAATAAGATACATACAATCTACTTAATGATTTAGAAATAAAGCAAAAACATGAAAAACTGTGTAAAATATGCTGTGTTCACAGGTATGGGGTCACTAGTTCTCTCTGGACTGAAGATCTGAAACTAAACTCTACTAAAAATGTATAATTTAGGAAAAGCATCAGAAAAAAACATTGTGATTTGTTATTCTTTTCAAAAAAGAAACTCTTAAAAAATGTTTGTTAGTTGGTGCTACAGAGCCAACAGGAATTACCATATTTACTAAAGCGGCTTCTATTTATGTCAGAGCATAATACAAGATACACTAATGACAGGGTCTGTGTGAATAAGCGGTGAGAGGGGAAAAGCAAGGTAGGTGAGAGCAGTCAGATGAGAACTGACAATAGCTGATGAAAAGTAGAAACTAGGGGGGGCAGAATAAGCAGAAACCGCTACGACAGACTACAACCTATACCTGAAACTAAAAGGTATATTTGTAGGAAATGTCCACTTTTTTAAACTTAATTATTTATTTTTATGCAATTTTTTATGATCTTGTTTTTAAATGACAATTTATGTAAAATCTTCTTTTTGTTATGTTTTTGTGCCAATATTATTTTAATAGCTGTATCTTTGATTAAGGTTGTTAACAAATGCTGTCATAATCTGGTTTAATTTTGAAAACTAAATAAAAAAAAGTTCTACAAAAATATTTGTAGCAAATTGGGAAATGAAAACTCAGATCATTCTAGACGTCTCAGTAGTCGGCACATCCATTAATTAGGTAGAAGACATTAGACTTTTGATAGTCCATTGAGAGAATAGACTGAAGTGAAAAAAGCACATTGAGTGCACAGTGACAGAAGACATCCCACTGTTATAAAATGATCAAATTTTGGACTTTTAGAATGAACTGCATAAATTATCAACACCATTTTATCTCACTTGCAATACTGCCCATGTTGTAGCCCAATGATGATAAAAAAGTACAATAACTCCAAAATAAGGCAACACATCTTGATTTGAACCATTTAAGATATAACCTTTAGTATATAGTGTATAGAGCATTAGGGTGGTCACTGATTGGATACAGTGCAGACATAACCCTTCTTTGCATTTTTTTTTTATTATGTTTTATTTTAGACAATTTAACTACAAGGCGTGCTTAAAATTCTTGTTTTATTCTTACGTTCATCTAAGAGCAATTCTAGACTGTGGTCTGTTATATTCAGGGGAATGAGAGCATAAATCGAACAATGCTACAGCTTTTATTTCTCCTGAGGCATAAATTGTCATAACAGTATGTATCTAAATGAATAGCATTTTATCAATTTTTTTGCAAATGCTTTGTAATAATTTAGCTTTTTGTGATTTGGACCCCAGGAAGAATAGCCATTGCCACAGCAAAGGATAATAGGGATCCTAGTAAGGAAATGTAATTGAAGAAAACAAGTAAAATACTAAAAAAAAGATTGCCATAAAATAAAACCATAACCTCGGGCCTAAAGATCATGACATAAAACGTTAAGCAGGGGGAAGGTTAAGCTTAATCACGTTTTCATTATAAATGGATCAAAATAAAGTAAATAAGGTGGATCAAAACTGGGCCAGAACAATAAACTCCACCAATTAGTTTTTTTCAGTCAAAAACTGTAAACTAACATCAGATTTTGACATTAGAACCCAACAAAACAACTACTTTGAATTATCAAAAGCTGAAAGGTTTTGAGCATCGCTGGAAAAAAACGTCATTTGACATTTTTGGTGACTACATAAGAAAGATGTCCCACAGTGCCTCCATTAACGGAGCTGTATCCACAGAGCGCTGATGCTCTCCGAGGATTTCCAAGATCCACTGGCCTTTCATCAGCCTCTGGGCGTTCAGGCTTTGGCCCGAGAAATAATTACCGAGCAGCTTAAATGCAGGACAATATTTCTCCTGTCTCTGCAATGCCCCAACCTCCCCCTTCACTGCCATCCCAGAGGCCTGATTGCTGAATCATTTGAAGTATGATATGAATGAGGCATGAGAAGCAAGAGTGTATACATGAATTACAAATAGGTTCTATAAGTTTCATGCCCACTTTAAACTGTCTAGTTTTTGTCCAGAAGACAGAAAAATCTAAACAAAAAACGCTGCATCTCATTCTCATTAAAAATAATACAAAACTCACAGGAAAATGTACTTGCAGACATTTGATGTTTTTTTGTAAGACACTAAAGATCTCGGTGGCTTAATTATATTTCTTCCAAACAGATTTTCCAGACTAGG
The DNA here is from genome assembly GCA_034780135.1 of Jordanella pulchra. Classification (NCBI taxonomy): domain Eukaryota; kingdom Metazoa; phylum Chordata; class Actinopteri; order Cyprinodontiformes; family Cyprinodontidae; genus Jordanella; species Jordanella pulchra. The sequence goes on along the minus strand of JAUZNJ010031531.1, from coordinate 1,310 downwards.
AAGCATTGAGCTTAGATTAATTTCAAAAGACGTGAAAGACCTTTGATCGGCCAGTTTTGTTGCATCATACTTCCAACATTATAACAAAGTTATTCTAAGCCTTATTCCTCTCCATCTTTAAATCGTCCTTTTACCTTTTTCATCTGTGTCATTTTCATAAATTCTACCATCTTTCTACTATTGCCTGTTTCCACTCTTTGCATATAATTCTGTAGCACTGCTGGCAGAACTGCAACTCCACAAACTCCTGCGGCATTTAACAAAATGGACGCCCTGCTGAGAGCAGCAACCACTCTTGGAACGAGTGGAAGATGAAAGGAGTTGTGGAGAAGAGGGAAACAAGATGTAGATATAAAAAAAAGGGCCCAGAAGTAGAGTGCTAAATCATTGTCTGTTACAAGGTACAAGTTTACAGAGAAAATGTCTGTTTGGGGGGGAAATGAAAGAACAAATAAACCTAAAGTTTCACAGAGTTTGAGCAAGACGATTCTGAATAAGACCTCAGTGGAAAAAAAAAAAAATTAAAATATCCAAACAATGTGCACACTTTAAAACTTCTTAAACAGAACCTCCTATAATTAAAACATGCAAAAGGAAACTCTGAAAAATGTTGGCATTTTTAAATGATGTTCTGAAAAAAAAAACAGAACACTGCAGAGTTTTTATTATTAACTAAGTCAAAACAACATCAAATCATTTAGCATATGGTTACTCCAACAGACATATGCTAATGTGAAGCAGGTTGGTGTCTAAAAACAAATAGATGTTGACACAATATAGTACTGAAGTGGTGGTAGAAGTGTTGTCAGTGATAGACTGTTTCCCTGCACCCAAATCCTAAGAGATTTTCTCCATTACATTGGTAGAATTGTTCCTCTATTTTCAGCACAACTGATTAGATTCAAATTCAAACTAGGTTTGTTCTGTATAGAACTAGTTTGATCTCTCTTTGCATGCAAGGGTGTTCTATCATACAAGCCTTTAAAGTTCCTGGCTATGAATGTGTTGGTACTTGCAGATAATAAGAGGGTTGATGTTAGTTCATGGCACTAATAAAGCTAAAGCTAAATCAATGTCAATCAGCCCATCTACTAGACTTGCTAAAATGTTAGAGTTGATGTATTTAATAACAGAGTTATGACCCCCCCCCCCCCCACACACACACACACACACATACATAGAGCAGCTCTCTAAGTGCATAATTCACATTGAAATTTACATTAACAATGCTTTTATGGGCGTGCAGGTGGCGCAGTGGTTAGTGCGCACGACCCATGTACGGAGGCCTTAGTCCTCGACGCGGGCGACCC
>JAUZNJ010031530.1:0-14177 GCA_034780135.1 Jordanella pulchra | reverse complement strand
GAAATCAGCTTGAACTTCTTTTTCTCTCTATAACTACTGTGTTTTCATTGTACTAATGATTGATGTGTGTCAAGTTGTAAAATGCAATAAAGAAAGTTGGATAAAGAATGAACGCCGGCCATAAGCCCCGCCCATCACTTTACAGTGGAAATGAATCGTTAACCAACTTAATTAACGGGTCTGTGTCTTAACATTATCAATAATCATATTACGAATGAGAAAAATATAAATGATATATAAATTATGGATAATAGTGAAACACAACGTTGTGAATCAAGTTAGTTTGGTTAAACTGTTTTATTTCCACTTTAAAACTCTGCTGATCTCAATGTTCCTTTCTTTTATAGAAAGTGAGGCTGGTGAGAAGAGAAGTGGGCATTTGGTCATGTTTTACTCTGGGTTTGCTGCGGTAGCGAAAAAAACAAAAAAAAAAAAACACCCATGAAGCTGATGGTAAACAGAAATTGTCAGGATCACAACAAACGAATGAAAGCAGCCATTAAGCCTTGGCGGAACGTTCCAAGCACCAAGTGGTTAATGAGAACTAGGATTTTTTTTGCCTTTATTTTGAATTTTTTTTTTTTTTTTTTTTTTTTTTGTAATTTTTGATTTTTTCAAGAGTATCGTTAAATCTAAAATAAAATTAAAAAATATTGAAGGTGGGTTGTGATCTTATAACAACTGACAGTAGAACCCCCCCCCCCCCCCAAAAAAAAATCAGTCAAACACCAAAAAAATCCAGTAAAAATTGTACTCAACTGTCAGGCTCTTTTTTCTTTTTATTTTGAAGGGTTCTGGAAGGGATGAGCAATAAAAGACGGCTTTTACAAGCTTTTTCTCCAGGTTCTGGTTCTACTGCACATCTCCAGCTTAGTATTGCAGCCAGACTGTCCATCAAACACACATATAATCAATATGAGGTTCTAAGCCTGTGCATCTTTTCAGTGATCTCTCCAGACGAGCCCATCGTCGGTGTTTCAGGGGATTCAGAGTCCAGAACATATGATGACTCTTCCTTTACCTTATGTTAGTTTTTTTTTATGTTGGGGTTGATTCAGTCCAGACTGCACCTAAATCTTGCTCCCAATTATCCACAGATGCTTCCCCTGCTGCCGATAAATCACACCTCGGCTTCACGTAACGACGGGAGCGCTAGAAACCAGGCCGCAGTGATTTTCCATAACAGGAATATCAGGTTCATCCTGTCTCAGACTGCAAAGACCTGATGGGCTGTCTCACCTCTGAATCTCCATCACTTCCTCCGCTATCATGCGGCCGATCTTCCCCGCTCCCGCTCTTGTGCCACCAGGGATGCCGGGAACAGTCTGTAAAGCTCGTCTCCCTCCTCCTGCCAGTCGACAGCAAACGGGAAATAAGTCATTTATACAGAGAGGTGACATATGGGCTGATGGAGAGTTTTTTTTTTTTTTGCATCATTTTACCCTCTGAGGTTAGAACGCTGTCCATACTCTGTGGGGAAGCAGCAGACTGAGGGTAATCCGATCCTTCCATTACGGGACACCTGCAGAGGAAAACCCAACGGAAAAGTGAGCCTTTTTCCAGAACCTGAAGCTGATCGCTCCATCATGTGTGGACACTCACGATACGACGGTGTTCGTAGAGACGATGTACTCCACCTCCTTGGTCCAAGGGTTCATAAAGCTAAACCATCGGCTCCTCAGCGTTATGAAGGAGCCGTCTTTGATTTTGAATTTGTAACAGTTGGTGTTGATCTTTTCTCTCATCTGCAGCACTAAAAATCAGAGAGAGAAAAAAAAGAAGAGTCATCCTTCCGCTGCTGTCCTTGTTTAGTCTTTATAGTTTTAGTGGACTTCGGCTGACACCTTGTCTGTGACACTCTGCTAGGTGGCTGATGTCATCCTGGTGGAAATACTCATAGAAGGAGGTTCCAAGCAGCTCCTGGGGCAGATAGGTGAGGATAGCTGTTGCTCTGGAGACAAAAAAAAAAATGTCATCACAGCTGCTTTATTGACTTTATTTTGATGGCGTTTGACTTTTAAAAAGTTTAATATTATGAATCTCTAAAGTTTTTTTTATGCCCCTCAAGAAAATATTCTTTAAGATCCTTATTTGATGGTTTCCAATCATTAAGACTAACCCAGACAAACCAAGAGTCTAGTTAATCTGTAAGCCCTTCAGGGTGGGATTAAGGCACCTTTGAGTCATCACCATAGGTGCTGTGAGATGACAGATGGGGTGAGGTTGGTAGAAGTCCAACCAGGCCTGCTGTGGGTAAGGCAGCTCCACAAGCCTCGTTTATGTCACAACCTCCACAAGCATGACTGATATTAAAATAGAAATAAATGCTTTGGACAATGCTTAGTTTGACCCTTCTGGGCTCCTATAGAAAAATGCTATTGGGACAGCGTCTATTCTTGACTGGATTTTTTTTTTTTTTATTTTATATTTTTTTTACTTAAAAATCAAAGTTTAGGAGTTTTTTTAGGTAGATTTTTGTTTGATTTTTTTTTAAGAATTTAAATATTGAGGATCATCACTGATCCTTAATATCTTTGGCTTTTTCGTTATCAAAAAGAAGGTGTTGCTTTCATAAACATGTTCTGCTAAAAGTCTGAAAACCTGCCCTTGAACTGACTGCATATTATTTTTTGTATCAGATGTCATCAATATCATTAAACTAAAATACATATAAATCCAAATAGAGTCCATTTTTAGTTTTTTTTTTTTTCTTGCCATTCTCACCTCTGGTCGACGAAGACAAACTTGCCGTCGATGGCGTGTCTGGAGACGTATTCTGTGGGCTTCACTCTGATGTCTGCCGGGCTGGGCTGGGCGACGATGTGGGGGTGCAGGCGGCCGATGGCCACCAGGCAGCTCAGGTTGCAGCCCTCGTTGTCCGGCTCGTTGTCTTCGTCCAGCCCCATCTTGGTGGGCGGCCAGCTCTTCAGGTATCCTGTGCTGTGGATGGTGCAGAAACTCTTCCGGTCGGCTGAGATGAGAGCAAAAAGGAGAAACAAAGAAACAAAAGTCAATGCTTTGCTGACGGGCTTAATAAAAACAAATATTTACAACTGTCTGAAGCTTTATTTATGATTTTAAATCCAGATTAAACGGTTACAAAGTACCTCAAACGCCCGATCAGTTAAAACAAAACATATAGAAACTTTGTCTCAGTGGTCAATTCTTTTACTGATTCAAGGGATTTTTGAGAAATTTCTAAAAAAAATCCTTTCAAAATACATTTTTTTGAATCATTATTTATATAAGCAAAAATATTTAGGACATAATAAAGTCACAAAACAATTATTTGCTTATTTTATAACTCTTAAAGGGGAATAACAAATATCTGTTTTTAATTGATCTGTTTTTTTAAAATGATTAACATTTAGTTTTCATGTAACTTTATATCATCATTGTCCTTTGATGGTTTCAACAGGATCTACTGAGGAAAATATAAACTGGTTTTTACATCCAACCCGTCTGTACATCTATCCTGCTTATTTAAAGAAAAATAGTATTGAAGGAATCAAAAAATGATGAGATTACTGGGGGAAAAAATGATCTATTTATTTTTATTTTATTTTTATTTTTTTTTACAATCCTTTTTCAGGTTAGGCTGCAAAAATCATCCATCTAACAAAGTCTTACAATCGTAGATCAAGAGCAGATTCTGATGGATCAAACAACAAGTCAAACAACTGAACTGGGTAAAACTTCATGTTTGGAGAATATATTTAATGATTTAAAGTCACGTTATAAGTGTAAAATGATGAAAAACTGAATTTGATATCAGAAAATACTGACTTACACAAATAAATAGCCTTAATTTATATTCTATATTCACCATACAATTTAATTTCTATTTAACATGGAGTAGATCGCAAAGAAAAACTATTTAACTTAAGGCTGTAGGTTCGTTCCTTTTTTTTAAATGACATTAAGAATCTCTGAAAGCATCAAGGCTTAATTTTAATATAAACCTTTTATAGTTTTTATTTGTCTGATCAGATTTAATTAAAAGTAACAATCAAATAATCCGTTTTATTATAAATAGGTAGTTTGGTTGATAGACGCTTCCTGGTACCGAATGTAAAGCAGAACAATAAAATACTGAGCGAAATGCTAAAAATACAATTTATTGTTGCAATGTGCTGCGTGACTTTGCTTTTAAGGCGAGGAAATGTCTACTGAATTCAACGATGCTTCACCAAATCCCACCAACGACTAAGCTGGGTCACACGCAACCATCTGCATGACTCATCTGTCCTCCGCAGCTCACAGGGAAAAACCTTCTGATGACGCAGGAAAGAGTTTGGATTAAAGCTGAAACAATTAATTGGCCTAATCTGTTAATAATTATCAGCTAATTTAGTAAACTGATAATCATTAATGTAGAAAGTTTGTAAAAAGATTCTAAAACATTTTAGTACCTTTTCTGTCTAGAACTACTCTGGTAGAATAGTTTTAGCTTCAACTGCTTTAAATTCTCTATAAAATCTTTTTTTCCATCCGCTTGATAAATTTATTAGAAAAAATAAATCGATTCGCAGAATAATAGTTGCTGCTCCTGTTTGTTTTAATCGGAAAAAAAAAAAAAAAGGTTATATGGACTAGATTTGATGTATAAACATGTTGGAACATTTAAGATATTGTAGTTTCTTTAAAACAAGATTGCTGCAGGATGGAGAGCCATGGAAATGTACAATATGGACTAAAAGAAAACAACAACTCTGCATTCAGGAAGACTTTTCCAAAACATTCTGTAAAGGATTCAAAGAGTGTTTCTGTTGTCTTTACTGAAGCCTCCCACACGACTCACAGCAGGAACATTAAAGTAAGTTAAATCCAGGACAGAACCTTTAACTCCAGAGATGACTTGCTCTTTCTGCGGATGTCAGCTCTTAGTAGAAACACCTGGATATTTCACTTCAACATTAGGGCCAAATGTTTCAAACCCGGCTGAATATTAACCCACTACTACAATGATATCCACCTGTTAGCCAAAGTCCAAAACCAAATCCAAGGGGAGGAATGCTAATAGCCATTCACTCCTAACTATACTTGATTTAGATTAGAGCTTTGAAAAAGTCTGTTTCTAAATCATCAAAGCTAGAAGACTTGAAGCCGTAAGTGCAGAAAGATGTGGTTCTTCAAATCAAGGAGTTGGGAGTGGGAGCAAATGCTCTCCACACTTTTCAGAAGCTTCTGAAAAATGTATTCATGTCGTTGTATTTAACTTGTTAATTATGCATCACTTAGCCTCTGTTTAGGTTCTTTTAGTTTAAACTAACAGGGTCCCACTTCGTGCTGGTAATTAATGAGAATATAAGGAAGTTTAATGGATGTGAGCTTGGTTGCAAAGAGTCATGACTTGAGGGCAGTGAACTTTCTTTAAATACACCATAGGTGAACAAATGTATCCAAGTGAGCAAACATCCTTGGTTTTATTATAGAAACGCCGATTTGCCAACTGAACTGTGATTCCTTTGGAGAATGAAGCAGGAACTGAAAGTAGAAAACAGCCAGAAAATCAGAGGTTTTCCTTTTGTAACAACAACATCTTATGTATGAGAGATGAACATTTGAAAGCGTAGTAAAAACGGTGTCATTCAGCGATAAAAACCAAAGAGAAAATCATTGAGGTTGCAGAAAAAACGTTGCAGCTGCTGCTGTTAGACAAAGAAATCCATTCTAAGTGATTTTTTTTCTTTTTTCTGACCATGGTTACCTTTCTTCTTGGAGCAGGTGGAGGGGAAATCTTTATCTTCTACTTTGACGGAAGGTCTGTTGCACTTCATCCTGCAGAAAAATGACCTCCTGGCTCCAGAACAGAGCCGAGATGGACCAGGAGTGATGTCTGTCTTCACTGGAAGACCGGCTGAAAATACAAACACAATTCATGTTACCACAACAGCTTTCAAAGGTCCTTTTTGACAGTTTTCCACAAATAACCATTTCTACCCTTTTGCTGTAATTAGATAATCCTTCTAGTTCTGCAAAGGGACAGGGACCAAAAATAAAAACAATAAATAAACAGACAAGTCAGTTTGGATCAGGTAGGTAAGAAAATTTTAATCTAAAAATAAGGAAAAAAAAAAATATTGCATGATTTATTTCACGTGTATAAAATCCAACTGATTTTAAGGGCAAAAACACTCTTGCATTGGAAGATCATCTTATTTACCAAAGTTAAAGCAAAGTTACATATTTTTAAAGAATGTCCCTTATTCTTAGCTCAGTGTCCGACTGATGCTTATATTAGTCTTCTGCAAATTTGTCATCCAAATGTACTATTCTGAGCATATTTTTTGCTGTTAATTATCAATCACTCCACATTTTTTGGGGTATTTCAGGGATACTTCAGTTGCCAGATTCCATCTATTGAAATAAGTTCTGCAAAATCCCAGATCCTTTTTCTGCCTCAAGGTTTTCGACTTGGGCCTTTTTTTGTTTTTGTTTTAAGGAGTCAAACAGCTGATTAATGTGAGAATTCAGACGGAGGATCTCTGTTAACCAGATGGCTGATTGTCTAAGAACAGATATGAGTTTGTCCTTGCTTACTTTTAGCGTCAATAAGTCTCTCCCTTGGGGCTGTATCTGAAGACGACAGCTGTTCTTTGACTTTAGCGATGTCCTTGGGGTGAAGGTAGTCGAACAAACTCTGACCTATTAGGTCATTCTTGAGACGGCAGCAGAACCGCATGACATGAAAACAAGAGAAAAAAAAAAAAACACTGATTAAAAACACTGATTAATCTGAACCTCAGTGTAACTTAGTTTCATTTCAGGAAATGTTGGATTCATCCCGAAGCAAAGGATTCACTTCATCTTATTTAAAGATGTTAGTTTTGCAACGCCGCATTAAACTGCACATTTATCACTTTAAAACCATGTAACATCAGAATATGACGCTTGTTTTATTAATCGTTTAAGAAAAAATATATTTTTAACACCCAAAATTAAAAGGGATGTTTTATTTTCTATGCTTAATTTCACCATTTAATCCTAGAAATGACCTGAAACTTTTTCTTCTCCCATACAGCAGGAAATGTGTTCCTGTTTACTAAGCTTCTTAATCTGAACTCGTTTCCACATTAACTTCATATCGTCCTCTTGTTATAAGCCCAAAGTACCATAAATGATCCTGTATGACCTCCTGTACTTCAGCAGGAAGGTTTTATAGAAATACGGTGGCTTAAAAAGTCAAAATTCATTCATCAGATATTTCTCTTTACCATAAAAGTTCAGCTTACCTGGCTGTAGTTCAGTATCTTGTACACAGATTCGGAAACAAAAAGGATTTTGCCGCGATCGCAGCCGACCACAAACAGGAAACCGTCAGCAGCCTGCCTCATAAAAACACAGAAGGACTCTTCAATAGAGACAGCAGCTTGAAACCCGACAGTAAAAAAGCTGAAGGATGAGTTCCCACTCACCCTTAGTATCAGATGCTTCAGCTCATCGTCTGAGAGAAACGAAGGCTTGTAGTTTGCCTCAGTGTATGGGTTCGCTGCACCTGAAATCAAAGCCCGTCTGTATTTAGGAACTGTTGCTTCTCGGAGGAAAAAACATTGGACTTAATCAACTCTAACTTTTTACAGCCAGTTTAGTTCAATATTTGTAACGAGTCTATTAAACAACCTCCCGTCTCCCATAAATAAACCAAAAAGTGTGCAGACTGTTTGCCCAGCTGCTGAAATCTCTGGCTTTCAGAACCAACGTTTCCATCCTTTGATACGATTTGGAAAAATCTGGCCTTGTTGATCTCTCAGGAAGTATGTTTTAAACACGTACATACATTCACATGAGCTCCTACCGAGGAACGAAAACTGCTTTTAACAAATGAGAACAAAACATCATGTGAATGAAAAACATTGAAGCTGATTTTTCATTGAAACTGGACAAGAATTGAAACATGTAATTTTTGCTCTGTGTAAAAGTTAATATACAAATATATATTTTTTTTATTGTGATTAAAAAAAAAGGCCGCTGTAGTTATTAGAGGGATGTAAATAATCTACAATTACAGCTGCATTTAAATTCATTTCATAAACGAAAATAATTACGTTCAAAAAAGTGGAATTCATTCATTACAGCTTTTGTTATTTTCAGGTTTATGGTGAACAGATAATGAAAACCAAATCCTAGTTTTGCAGAAAGTGTGGAAATATGACATTAGACATATGAAAAAGGATCTCGAAGACAAAAACTATGAGCCACTGAGATTTAAGTCCAAGTTCTTTAAAGTGTCAAAAGTACGAATGAATCATAGCTTGTTTTGCATGAATGAAAGGAACAACATGGAGTCAATGAACCTGCCGAGGTTTTCTTTAACACGACCTTCAGATGGTCCGGTCTGAACTGATGGCCACTTATCTTCCCGTTGACGATAGTCCGTAGATTCTCTGTGCATTTCATCCTTTAACTAAACTTTCCATCATTCCACTTGCACTTAGGACTCTGACCGGTCGACCTCTCCTGCAGCGGCCTTTGGTGCTTCGCCTCCCCTGCTGAGGATTCCCAGGACTGCCTGCCTGACATCCGTCCAGACAGCAATCCTCCTCCCAAATTTGTTTTTATCTTTCTCAAAAGTTGAGTTTGGGATTTTCTTTAGCTGTGAGCCGCAGTCACCAGAAATAAATGCTTTAAATATGTCCACCTATCTGTAGTGATAGTAGTGATATCTATAGGAGAGTAAAGTTGAGACTAAAAACAACTTTAAAATGATACCCAAAGCTTTTTTTTTTTTTTTTTTTAAAGCACTGCACATTTCCAGACCGCCTGTTTTTACTTTTCTTGTATTTCCAGAATGAGTCTATCTCTGACCCCCCCCAACATTTGCTCAAGTTCTAACCTCTGAGTGTCTTCATGTGCTGGACTGCCATACGCAGGACCGTTAGCTTATCCAGTTTGCGGGACATGGCATTACAGGTGGGTACGAGGGACGCCAGCTCGTCGATGAAGCTGTTCATCTTGTCCCTCCGACGTTTCTCGATCTGGCTGTGAGCCTCTCTGCAGGGAAGAACACAGACACTTTTCATGGACTCAAACGGTGTCAGAGATTCACTCATCGTCTACAGAGCAGCAAGCAGATAAAACACAACAGACTTCTGGGATTCAACATCACTCCTGACTGTAAGAACCGAGCCAGCTTGTCTGTTCTGCTTGGACTGTGATAACATCCGGTATCAGGAAGCCTCTAATTAAGCATTAGAAGTATCATTACAGGCATTTAATTCCTAATGGGTAGATCTATAAAGCTCTGCTTTCAATCAGGCCAAGTGGAACCGAATCGATGTAAGAGATTAGACAGTTGGCGGTGATGAGGGGAAAGAAAGAAGCGGCCATTTTACCTGGCATTCTTAATCCTGCCCTGGTGGTCACTGCAAAGACAAGACGACACGTTAAAAAGGGAAAATCATATCAGTCACTCCACCGATAAATGAATACCCAAAAACTGCTGGCAATTACAAAACCTGGAGGGAGAGGATACGTGATGCATTAAGGAGAAGGAGGCCAATTATTGAACACTAAGAGTGGATAAATATCTGGAAACGTTGGAAATGAACATCCTCACCGACATGCAGGGAGTTTGTCTAGAAGAGGGTTAAACACTTTGTTTTAATTTATTTAAACTGGGATTCAGAGAGAATTCATGCTGGAGGTTTTTGTGCATCTATGCTGGTCTACGTCACGTCGTTTGGAGCCGTCCTGAGTTACTGTGAAAGTCAACAAAGCACCAAATGTTGTGGCTAACATTGCCCTCGGTTTTTAAGAAACGACTGAATGGTTTAAAAGGTTTTTGTAAAACATAAATGTTCTATTTAATGCTAACGGCCAAAAAAAAGCTGCAATCAGTAGGAAAGTAGGTCTGATGAATCAAATACATTAAAAGACTGGATAGCTGCGATTCAGGACATCCTTCTTATGGAGGAACCGACATTCACACTGAGACTAGAAAAGGGAAAATGGAAAGAATGCTGGAAACTTTGGTGGGATTTCATGACCACAAGATCTGAAAGACGTAAGACAACCTCTTCTTTTTTGTATTATTGTGTTTCCATGTTGTTTTTTTCTTGCGTTGTAAACGGATGAAACACTTTTTTTCCCCATTTTGCTTCCAACTAAAAAATTTGATTTGAAAGAAATAAAAACTGAGCGAACAGAAATGTGATATTTTCAGGTTTCTAAAGGTCCAGAGGGAGGAGAAAAGATGAGGATAGAAAAGTTGGACCGAAAGCAAACCGGGTTTGTTTACGATCTGAACGGGCCTTTAAACAGTTCTTGATCTGATGATCTCAAAGCGTTACGAGGGATTAGATTTATTTCTTTTTCTGCAGAACTTTCTTAAAACCATTTTAAAGAGCAAATAAAACAAATGTCACTTTTCCCCACAATACTGTATTTTCAGCTACGATGAAGCCAAGAGGAAACATTTCCAAACAAGAAACGATATATTTCCCATAAATGTTAAAGATAAAAGCAGAAATGACAACGTTTTCTTTCATCTGAGATTTGTGTCAGAAACTGCGATGGTCCAAAATAAAACATGAAGAATCAATGAAAACAAAGCGACAAGCAGACTAAGAAAAAGCTTTTAACGAAAAGGCTTTTGCACAGCAAGTTGTGCTTTTTCATTTGATATTCATGTTTTATTTCTTAAAATACAATAAATATTAGCATGAGTTACAGAGATGCGACTCTTTCTCCAAAGGAAACCGTGTTCAGTAACTTTTTCAAGCTTTTCTACTATTTTATTAAGTAACCAGCAAGAAATCAGAACGGTCATTCAGTCACGAGTCACAACTCAAGTAGAACAGTTGTTACTGTAAAAAGTTGAAGGAAAAACACTCAAAGTTATTAGCTTTTATCATCCATGAGGTTTAAAAATGAAGGATTTTCAGCCCATCTGCTGTAAGTAAAACTTCAGCCAATGGTGGGAAGGATGAATAAAACAGAAAAGCTGTTTGGTTTTTATTCTGCAACATCCGTCTTATGGAGAATAGGTTCGAAAAATGTCGGCAGAATTTAGGGAAAATTAAGAGCATAAAAAACAACATGGTCTAGTAGAGCTGGCTCAAAGCTCAGTACAGTTTAGAAATGTTTAAAGAGGGTAAACATGAGTTAATTTAACTGAAGTAATAAGAGGCTGCAGGCAAAGGAAGAACCACGATAATCAGCATCTTACCTGCCCAGTTTATCCTTATCTGGATCCATGTCGCTAAAAACCAAGAAGAAATAAGGGTTTCAACAATAATCAACCCAAAAAAAAAAAAAAAAAGATTCAAATTGCAACAGAACTTAAAAAAAAATAACATTTAAAATGGGTTAAATTTCACTCCTTTTATTATTAGTCGGACGGATTATGCAATAGAAGTTAATTTACTTACTCAAATGAGAATCCATCAATTCTGGAAAAAAAAAAAACTAATTTGTTAATAAATTTGTCACAGTAATGATTAAAATTATACCCAAGGTGTAGAAAAACACTTTTATAATAATAACAAACCTCGACGAGCATAAAATAAACTCCTTGCTGTCACACAACAGAGTATTTATAAAAAGAAAGAAATAGTTCAAAAATTAGTCAAAATATGAGGATAATGTATAACACCAGGTCTACCAGATTAAAGTTGTAAATTATAAGATAAAATTCACAATTTTACGACAAAACAGTCTTAGTATTAAGTAAACCAGCTTAATACATTAAAGTCTTAACATTAATAGAATTTAATCGTAAAATTAGGAAAATAAAATAGCAAAACTACGAGTTTAATGTCATAAAAAAGTCAAGAACATTATTACTGTAAAAAAAAAGTGCAACATTAGCTGAATAAAATCAGAACAACACATATTCAGGTCATAGCACAATAAATGTATGACATTATATGAATAAAATTGTAAAATGATGAAACTAAAGCCATAATATTACAAGATTAAAGTTATAGCATTATAAAATTTAAGTGGTAACAAAAAGTCGTAACATTACAAGAATAAAACTGTAACAATTCCAAATTAAAGTCCTAATATTGTCAAAATAAAATTGTAACATTACAAGAGCAGAAGGTCAATAATAAAATGAGGCAAATTAAAATAACCTTTTAAAATATTACAACTTTATTACAACTTCTAGGACTTAATTCTCATAATAATAGTGAAAAAACAAACTCTTGTCCTTACTGGTAGTCTGAGGTACTTCCTTTCCTCTTGCGGGTGTAATCCATGCCAGGCGTGCTGATGGAGCTGGAGATGAGGTCAGTGGAACTGGGGGACATGAAGTCAGTCATTGTAGACGATATGTCCATCCGCTGGTCTGCCATCAGGTCATCTGCATAGCAACAGCAGACAAGGTTAGAGCAGAAAGTCTTTGCTTGAACATGAAATGATGTATTATTCCATTATTACCACAAAAGGATTAGAAATACCTGAATAAATGTAGCTTATGAACTATAGAGGCTTTTAGCAGATAATATTACAGGGTTTTTGTCTCAGCCTCTGATGATTCCCTTTGCATGTAAATCACCATCTGTTCTATAATCATAATGTGCTGCGAGGTTTATGTTTGACGTCCTGCAGCAAAATAATCAGATGATGTCATTTCATTAAAATTTATGAAACTTCTACATTAAATGGATCTATGACATTTTAACATGTCTGTTAACCAAAATTCAGTATTTAAAACAAATTCTATTTCATGACACCAATAGAAAAACTGAGAGAAATGTTTGATTTTGGCTTTGGATCCTGGGGAAGAACGCTGATTAGACAGTTATCAGGCTGAATGTTACAGACACCGTTAACAACTAACGTGAGGTCGATGATGCAGAGGAAGACTCTTGCATCGGAAAATATTTAAGTTGAGTGGAAAAAAGAAAAGTGTAGAAGAAGCAGGAAGAACCACAACTTTCAGACGACTGAAAAAGCCACCAATAACACTTTAGCAGGGTGTCGCAGGCGGCTCGCCTACAAGGAACTCCACATAGATGGCATTATTCATGCAAAAAAGGAAACATCAAAGTGTCTCAACTCTACAGAACATATACATGCTGTTCATGAGGCCGTTTCCTGTCTAAAAATATTTTCTCTACCAAAGTAGTCCAAGATTCTGGCTTTCTGAGAAAATAACGGCTGGGTTTTCAACACCTTTAACCAGGGCTGGACGATATGGCCAAAGTTTATTTCATTATACATTTCTTATTTTCAGTTGATATGATATAATTATATATTTCGATACTGATGTAGAAGAAATAAAAGCCTAAGAAAGACGACCAAGAATGACTTTACCAGATGTCTATACAAACCTATGACAAATATTTTGCAATAAAGAAAATCGTCCGACATAATATTTAAGAAATATTAGCTTTGAAAAAACAAAAACACATAAAACGTGACATATATTGATACTGAAATATTGTCCAGCTCTACTTTTAACCCAAAGGATAAAGCACTAGGAAAACAAAAATCTGTCATTTTTCTAAAACAGATTTAATCATTTCAATGTATGGCTTGAGTAGGACTAATAATATAGTAAAGTCGTTTTTAAACACACAGTCTTATCAGAGCTGAACTCTGCACAGTTCCTCTGAACCTCTGACAACTGACTCGGGTACTTTTTGCAATGGTGGTAATTTACATAAAAATCAGCAGTTTCTCGCATAGATATATGCATGAAACCTCAACGACGTGTGAGCAAACTGCACTACTGTTTGGTAGAGCGAATCTGAATCGGACAATTGTGCAATCGTTCAACTTCTGGGTTACCAACCTCAAAACATCCTCTAACCAGTTTTCATATTAACCTCAGATTTTCTCCACGTTGCATTAAAGTCAGAAACCAAAGAAATGATGCTTGGGTGAGTCCGACCGACAGCAGCACAGCAATAATTTCACCAGTGACGCCTGTCATGAAAAAGAGTTCACAACTGGAAGGAGGCTGCTGACTAATAAACCATGTGCAGGTTGGTGTCGAGGTTTTAACGAGCGTCTGTGCAGATACAGTGGGGCAAAAAAGTACTTAGTCAGCCACCAGTTGTGCAAGTTCTCCCACTTAAAAAGATGAGAGAGGCGTGTAATTTTCATCATAGATATAACTCGACAATGAGAGACGAAAGGAGGAAAAAAAAAATCCAGAAAATCACATTGTCTGATTTTTAAAGAATTTATTTGCAAAATATGGTGGAAAATAAGTATTTGTT
>JAUZNJ010031528.1:0-14178 GCA_034780135.1 Jordanella pulchra | reverse complement strand
ATGTTTAGAAGGTGTGTGGAATATTTTTAAGACAAACAGTTTTTATTAATTTCTTGGTTGAATTCTGTGTTGAAAAAGACAGTTGATGATGCAGAACAGGTGCCTGGGTTTTATCTGATAGTTTGACCATTGTAGTTTGTACCATGGTAATTATACTATAGAATGTCCCAAATTCCACATAAAAAATATACTTTATTGTCATTTGTAATCATACATCTGTATGTCACAGATGTATGATTGCACTTTTGGTTAATTATTTATAGGATGCTTAAGGCCAAAGGCTTGATTGGGAGAACTGAATTGAGAAGAAAAGGGATGCCTGTTGTAACAGTGGTATTACAGAAAGCACTGGTAGATCTACTTAAGAAGAGTTAGTAATATCTAATCAACTCTTATAAGGGCTGTCTTGAATCCACCATGACATTTTTAATGCTTCTTAACCACTTGTAGATCTGCTGAAAAAACACATGATAAATATATAATTGGAAATAAACAAACCTAAGGCAGTGAGGCCTTCAATAGCAAATCACCAACTGCAAAGATTCCATGGTAATATTCAGGGATGGATACTTAAGGCCCAGATAGTAAAAACCCTGTCTAGTTTTCCTTCATTTTGTTCACTTAACCAGGTGATTAGCCCCCAGTCTATGTCGTGAAGCTAGAAATACAAATGGTTGGAAATAATCTCTTTACAAGCTTTTTACTTTCTGGATTTTGGTTATCCACCTCTACTAATACTTATGTAAAATACAGTCTTTATCCATAAAAGGTTTCCAGGAATACATACAGTACAACAATGAGAGGTACATAAAAGATGTTATAATTTAAATAAACATCAGAAAAAACGTTAGATGCTTGACTTTGCAGCAATCCAAAACACAAGAGACTAATTACAAGGCCTTACATCTGCACTATTATTCAAACACCCTACTTTTTTCAATGCTTAGCACATAATCACACTGTGGAAGCTTTAGTCAAAAAAGATATTTTTTTTACCAGTGGGACAGTGCTTTTTTACTTGTGCTCTACAAACACAGTAAAAGATTAAAACAGCAGTTGACATTTGCATTTTCTACTGAAGCAAGCACACAAAGATCAAAATATCAGCATATTAATAGACAGAGAAATATCGGTAAAGGAAACCTAAATGAACGGTTAGCAGATTGTCTTTTGTAGTGTCGTCAGTTATAATAAAGCAGCAGTGTTTGTAGGTTATTTTTGGCCAGACACAAACAGAAAACAAAACTGGAAACAAAAAGAGAGACAAAAACAGAGATTTACATCAGGAAAAAAGTTGAGTGCCAGGCAGGATTGTTTGCTTCTCTGTATGAGTCAACAAGGAAAGAAAAGACGTAATATTTTTGGGCCATGTGCACGAAACCATTTGTGCACTATCATTGACACACACACACACACACACACACACACACACACACACACACACACACACACATGCACAGAATATTTTCATATCTGATCTGAAAGATCTAAATTTGGGTCATGGCCTTCCCTGCTGCCATGGAAACCAGTTCAAATGCTCTGCTGTAATTTGTTGACTTTTAAATAAATTGGAAAATTTTATGAAATTGGTTTCTGTGTATGAGAGATGGGATATAAAATCAACTCATTAAGAGAATTTGATTTTTTACAATCTAGCTGCTTCTCTATGTCTAGGTTTCTTTGTGGTTTGCAAAAGGAAAAAAAGCATGGAATCACATACACAACAGGAAAATGAGAAATCAACTGTGTACTGCTGTATCTAATTAAATAGCGTATAGTGTGAAATATAAATAGGCTTTATAAACAGAAGTCTTTCTGCAAAGCAGGAGACAGGATTTTGCACTGAGCAGTATTAGATAAATTGCCATATGAGTTAAAGCACAAAGGCAGAATGGAGAATGTGCGGGTACAATATGGAGAGAAGAACAAAATGAATGTGCTAGAAGAAGCACAAAGAGCAATTAGATAACAATATAATGTGAAAATGAAAAAGAATGAACTTTGTGATTGTGGATTAATAGATTTTCACAGAACATTAGCTGAACTAAATGTGGTCAAAATGCAGGTTTGTCATACAGATAAAAGCCATTGACTGAAAAGTACTCATCATATGAATGTGAAGTGGAGGATGAGACCAAATTATCTCATTATAATATTGCCGATTACAGATATTAGGATTAATTGAAATACAACCAGCTTTTAAACCTTTTTTTTTTCTCTGTTAAAGCTGATGCGAATTAACTTATAGTGCCCCTTGCAGCTCCACAGCATCTTATGAGCTTAAATGGTTCAGGATCAATTAGCCTCTCTGCCCAATTGTCCTATACCTATACATTTGCCTTTTATACAATTAACCAACCAATTCTGCATCTTTGGTCTTAACCATAACACACATAACCTTTGTAATGCTGTGTCAGAACCTTGACCCATTAGACAAGAACTTTGCCAGGCCTCTGAAGATGCACTATATCTGGTGCTAAAAAAGTGGGTGGCAAGATGGGACCTCTACAGTTAAAACCTGTTTATCCATCCTGGAGAAGCTCAACTGTATGTGAACTCTTTGAAGGCAAAGTCAAAATCTTAAACTCTCTGATTTGCTTCTTAAACTATTTCTGACACCTTTTCTGATTTATCATACAACACTTCAAACTAATGGAATAGACAACAGGTAAAGTTAAGTGTGATTTCTTTCATATGGGGTAGGTGGCTAAAAATCAAAGTAACTTATATATAACACCTGGAAAAGACCAAACAAGCCCTGTAGGAATGAATTATCTGTAGCTTATCACTATTCCTTCCTCTGAACACTTTTGAGAGATGCTGCCCGCTGTGGACAAGGGACACCCCAAAATAGCTGCAATTTTGGAGTTGATCTGACCTAGTCATTTAGCCATCACAATTAGGCCCCATTTAAACTTGCTTGTGCCAAGAATGTCATCCTGCTTTTTAAAAAAATTGAGGATAAAAATTTCAATCACCTCCCAATATATACCACTCTCTATCTGTGAAACAGAGAAAAGGGTGTTACTACTCAGTGAAAATTTTATGCATCATATCAGTTACTCACTCAGACAGCTGTATCTAACTAAGTGTGACAGATAAGGAGCCATGATTGAAGTGAGACAGCTTTAAGTGATGTCCTGCTGGGGAATATCATTTATTGAAATGACAAGTTGTAACTTACAAAGCCCTCAATAATCAAGCTCCATAATATATCAAAGATCTCATTGCGCCTTATGTTCTGAGAACTTCACTCACAGACTGCAGAAATGGGAGGCAGATATTTCAGTTTTCAGACTCTTCTCCTCTGAATGTAACTTTCAGTTCAGTCTGTGAGGCAGAGGCATTGTCTAATGTTAAGACTAGGTTTAGAACTTTCCTTTCTGTCAAACCCTATAGTTAAAGTGGCTTGGGTTATACTGAGCTATCTTTGTGGTTATGCAGCTTTAGGCTTAGGCTGCAGGAGGACATTAAGGCTACATTCCTTTATTCTGCTACATTCTATGTCTATTTCCCTATTTTACATTTTTGTTACCTCAACTGTTAAATCTATATTCACTCTATTTTTCTCTTCATAGTAGCTAGAAGCTCAGGTTTTGAAGTCAGTTTGCCTTGGACACTGCCCTGGAGGGAGGCTTCAAGTAGATCCCTGCCTTTAACTACCTAATGTCATACGTGATGGTAATGTTTGGTTTATTGAAAGGTTTTATCTGTCCCTATGCGAATAGATTTGGCTGACATTTAAGCACATATTCTAATATCTGTGAAGTGTGGAGACTATAAATCTAAAATCTGTAATGACGGTATTGATCATGAAGCTACTCAACAATGAAATTAGCATACAGAGCAGTCTTAAGTAATTTGTCATCCATTCATTGCCTGCTTTATGAGTCGACTGTCACCACTGTAGGAGCTTTAGGAAACAACTTAGATGAACTCCAAATCCTAGCAAGTACCCAGCCAGAATACTGCCACTGCAGCATTGTGTTTTACTGAAACATTTTAGTCACGCCACATTCTTAGCTACACTGCCAATGTTCCAGCAGTTTTTCAGCAGCTCTATCTGAGAAAATAAAACTTTTGATTTGCTTAATGCAAATTTTAGGACTCAAACTCTAAAGCAAGATATAAGTTAGATGATCCCCTCCTCTAGGGAAATCAGATCAGTAATATTAAAAAAAAACAACAAAATAAAAGAAGATAGTCACAGGAAGCTGAAGAAGCCCCCCAAAGTTGTTTTAAGGCTACAAACTATGATGCACTGCGTCAGCCATATTGAGAGGGCATCAGTGCAATGCAATGACTGAGTGTGTGAGTATGTAGACAATACCTTCCCCACCAGAAACATGACATTTCTTTTCAGTAATAAACTGATCACAAGTTATTTGAAGGGACTGCTAAGCAAGAAAAAACTGTCTCAAGAAAGAGAGACAGGGAGTTATTCATAAGTACCCAAACACAACTTAGAGTCAAGATATGGGGAGCAAGGAGGCACACAAGGAGAGGCTGTGAAGCAAGCTCCAGCAGTACATTCTTAGAAACGTGTAGTCTGGAAGGAAAAAGACCACAGACTTCAAGCAGAGGTAGAATCAAACATGTGAAAGTCTAGACAGAGCTAATGAACTGAATGCAATCTTCAATAGGTTCAGTTCAGGAACAATCTTAGCATCTTTCTCTCCTGCCCACAGTTAAATGGATACCCCACCCTCCTTCGAGCAAAAGCTTCTCTGTCACACCTCACAGATTCCACCCCCCCACCTCTCTGGCATAGACCATCCTGCTTCTATACATTTGCGCTGAGACAAATCCAAAGATGACACTGCCCCCCTTCCTTTCACCTGTCCGTCTTTAGAAGTCAAGCAAAGAGGTAGCTTAAGAGACCGAATGACAATAAGTCAAAAGATTGAGATTGTGTTATCCCCAGAGTCCAGAAGCCCTGTTCAGGGCAGCTCTCTGGGATTATATAGAGTTTCTTCAACCTTAGCCTACCCAGGAGATGGTTCCAGTGTTTTGGATAAACTCCTTCCTTGTTCGAGTACCAAGTGTAAACTCAGCCAACAGTCCTCAACGACTACAGACTTGTTGCCCCATTATCCCACATCATGGAGGTCTGAGAGAGTTCTCTAGTGGTTAACCTGAGCAAGCGAACAAAGGACTACCTGACAGACCCAGTTTGTGAGATTAAGGGGTCAACTGTCCATTTAAGCAGTCAGCAGCACAGGTACAGCACAGGAACACCAAAGGGGATGAGACTCTCACTATTCCTTCCAACTCTTTATAGCTCTGACTTCAAGTACAAGAGAGTTTCCTGTCATCTGCAGAAATACTCTGATAACTCTGCAGTTGTAGAGTGAATCAGAGACGGACAAGTGGCTGAGTACAAGGAGTTAGTGAATTTCTTTGTGGCAGAGTGTGGAAAATAATCATCTGATTCAGAAGAAAAAAACAAGATGCATGTTTGTAGATTTCAGAAGAAAGAGGAACAAGTTAAATTCTGTTAAAATCATAGGAGAAAAAATACAGGTGGTGGAGGAGTATAAACACCTTGGTGTTCAACTGGACAACCTACCCAACTGAAGATGCAACTCTGAGGCCATCTACAGCAAGCGACAGAGCAGACTTTCCTTGAGGAAGCTTAGATCATTTAGTGGCAAGATGCTGCTATATCTGCTATATCTTTTATAACTCTGCTGTTGAGAGTGTGATCTCTAACCCCATCATCTGCTGGGTTAACAGCATCAGAAGAGATGACTTAAAAAATCTCATAAGCTCATAACAAAGCTGATAACAAAAGCCAGCTTTGTTCTAGGAACTCCTCCGAAACCTGTGGAGATGCTTTCAGAAAGAAGACTTTTTATAAAATGGAGAACATTATGGATGAGAGTGAGCATCCTCGTCAGAAGACTGTAAAACATCAACAGTGTCTTTAGTCAATGGCTTCTCCAGATCAGGTGCAAGGCGGCTACAAAAGATACCTCCTACCTACAGCTATCAACATCTACAATAACTCATTGAAAAACAGCTGAGTTAGCTAAGTTACTAAAACATTCAATTTCCATTTGAGATGAATTTTTTCTTTTTTATTGATTTTTGTGGATAAACCAGAAATCTAAAACATGGAGGAAAGTAGGTCTTGGGGACCAAGTTTAAAGAGTCACCCTCGTTCTACACCACTTTTTCTGTGAAAAAATAAAATACTAATGAAATACTAATTTGTGCTCGCAGAAAATTTATTTGTGGCCACAAAATATGTATAAAGTGTAATAGCACAGGTCGCTACAGATAGCGTGCAAGGCTTAACAAGTGCTGCAGGCATTTATACTTAATGCTAAAGCATAGAAAATATTCCCCAAAAATACAGGGGGCAGTACACCACTTAATCAATGGAAAGGTAGTAAGAGATAGAGGAAACCCTTCACACACACCAGAAATTGGTGTATTTCGTATCGAAAACTTATGACAGTTGCTTGCAAAGTTTTAGAGAGAGAGTAAAATCATTATGAGGAAACCCCATTTTGATCTCTTTGTAAGGAATATAAAACTGTAAAACATAACTAAAAATGTAACTAAAGACACATGTTAAATCAAGGTGTGTCCACTAATCAATCTGTAATCAGTCAGTGGGATTATATATAGGGCTATAGATTACAATTGTGCTTTTTGGTGACATGGTATGCACCACACTCAACATGGACCAGAAGAAGCAAACATGGATCAGGAGAGGAAAAAAATAGGAAATTAGAAAGACATTTGACTATAATTGCACATATTAGTCAGAAATTTAATATCCATGGGGCTGTAGTAAACCTCCATGGACATGGCTGCAGGAGGAATATTGATGACAAATTAAAGAGGCAGATAATACCAATGTTAACCAAAAAGAAAAACCTCTGCAGAAATTAAAGATAAACTTCAAGCTCAAGGAACAGTGTCCGATCGCACCGTCCATCATTGCTTGAGCCAAAGTGGACTTTATGGGAGACAACCATGGAGGACACAATTGTTGGGAACAAATCATAAAAATGCCAGACTCAAATTTGCCAAACTATATGTTAACACTGTCGCTAGTTTGAAACATGGAGGAGGCTCTGTTATGTTCTGGGTCTGGTTTGCTTCATCTGTCACATGGAGTCCTTAATCCCTACAAGGTACAATGAATATTCAAGGGATTCTTGAGAGAAATGTGTTGTCCATTGTGTCAGGAAGATTGGTTTTAGTCACACGTCATGGGCCTTGCAACACGATAATGGCCCAAAATGGTAAATGGCCTATGCTCATACAGTATAGCACTTTTTCCAAGTCAGGAGACCAAAACGCTTTACAATATATTCAGTCATTCACATACACACATTAATTTACAAAACGATCTATATATCTACATATATAAGCTTATGGGTAGTATTTAGCTGAAAATAACAATTGATTAATTTGTTATTTCTGCTCCTTTAATTGCTCTTTCAATTTTTTTAGTCACTGTCCACTGCATAGGAGGGAGAATACTCTAAACGTTAGCAGTTGTGGGTGTTGGTAATCAATGCATGTGTCTGATCAGACTGGAGGTATCAACAATTTCTCTTTCTCTTAATCTATGAGAGACTGGTGATGCAGTCACTTGATCCTTGAACCTTTATGTCTCAAAAACCTTGAATGGACCAAGGAAACGAAACACAGGGGCTTAATTAAAGTACAAAAATAATCTATTGTAGTAATAGTACTTGTGATAAGGACAATGAATAAGGAAGCAGATAAACACACAGTTTCCAACTTGCTTTATTTATGTCAAGATTTGATGTATTAAATCCCCATCTCTGATTTATTTTGTGGAGAATTTCCATAACATTATCTCCACAAAATTATAAAAGATGACAAATAATATTAAGTAATAATACAGATACATTTTGTCATTTGCGAACAGGGCTAAATTCCAATAGCACAATAATATTAGACATTTAAAAAAAAATTAATAAATAACAATGAGCCCCCTCCCCCCGAAAAGCATGTTTGTCATTTATGCAGGAAAATTCCTTTCAGATTGGGCAAACAGCACATACCGAAAATTTCCTCATTCAGCCCTCTTCTGGATGAGCTTTTTTGGCTTTCCACACCCTGTCCTCTGACAGGCCGTGTCCTCAAAACTCGCAACAATGACAACCAGTCAGACTTTAACGATAATGGCTAGGAGTGTAGAATAATAGATTAGATAAAGGCCATAGCTTGACTGATGGGACGCTACACACCACTCTTGACAACTTATTTACCCAAATGACATTATAAGGGGAATGCTCTGCAAACAGACCATTTTGAGCACACATAAGTTCAGAGGTGGAGAAAGGCAGTGAGAAAGTTGAAAGGGTTTTTTTTATTTTATGAATCTCATACACAGGGTTCAGGACACTGTGACAAAATACAGCATAGTATGGGATCTTTAATGCATAAGTTCTACTATCTTGTGCAAAAGTTATTTCACCATTGCCAGTAAAATATGTTATATGGATTTGTTTTTAAGATTTTAAAGTATCCTCTCATTTATCACAGTTGTTTTTAAAACATTAATTGAGAAGTGGTTTTGGAAATAAAACAAATAAAAGAAAAAAACTGTATTAGTGTCTATTTTAAGGTGGGGGCACCACACAGTATTTATGCTCTGGGCCTCTGAATGGCTAACACTGCCCCTGATCTTACATGATATCTGAAAAGGACTGTTAAGAGTGCTGCTGTTATCCAACTCTGCTCCCGATTGAGTCAGTAACCGTGAAAGCTAAATATCGCAGCCATGATAATTTATTTCCTCAGATTTTTCTTATCTGAAATTCTTACAGCCACATGAATGTACAGAAAGTGTATAGTTTTAAAGCATTACATTTCTTTAGACAGATTTTTTTTTGTCAACAAATAAGCTAAAGCTGTACACTGTGGAAGTTGTTGGGTTGGGCTGGGCTAGGATGTGGGTAGAAGTCAAAGTAAATGCTGCATACTTGAAAAAAAAACAGTGTGCTGTGGTGTAAAATTTTGAAGTTAGTGTAGTGTGTACAGTTGCATACCGGCCTACTAAAGGCCCTGTATAAAATACTCATTCATAAACTAAGACTGCTACCTACAGCTCCTCTCTCAGTTTGATCAAACGGCTCAGTTTTTTTAACTGCAGCACATTAGTGCAAATGCGTAGATTGGACTGCCTTTCATTCCACACTACAAAAAGCACTCATTTACCACAAGTGCTGTTTATTCCTGACACCCTCAGAGAGTTGTGTCAGAAGCATTTGAAATGTGATGGGTACACAGTGGCTAGGGAGGGAGAAGCTAAAGTATGGTTTATCAGCCACATACGGCTAGTAAATGCTTTGATAAAAAGTTTAATTTTTTAAAATGGCGTTTGAGTCTTTGAAGCCTTGATGGCACAAGACAGATTTTTTATGTAACCCTCATACAGTAAACAAAAAATATTAAATTTATGTGCATCCCATATTGTCAATGTGATGGCCAAATCCATGACCACACTCCGTTGTTGGTAACTCCTTGCATGCACAATTTTATTTTTTTCATAGAAACAAACTCTTTAGTTTCAATAAAAAAAACATTATTAGTTGATTTGGATACATTTGTTGTATTTATTAGCACACACATTTAGTTATCATGTGTATTTAATATCAACTTAAAGTTAATTTAGTGTGCTTCAGATCAACTGTCTGTTTTTCCTGCTGGTATTTACCTGCCTTGGAGTTGTCAGACCAAGAATGGGGGCCAGGGCACAGCAGGCTTAAATGTTGATTGGACTGCACCACTAGTTCTTGCTGGCAGGGGGAATTTGTGGTTTCTTTGTTTAGATAAGTTTGCTATTTAAGTAAATGGCACGGTGTGAAGTTTAATACTTTTTGAGTTTCATTTTTGGGTCTTTAGTTTAGCAAACTTGATTTGTTTTGTGTTATTTGTAATTGTGTTCTGTTTAGTTACCCTATTGTGTCTTCATTGGTCTAATCAGCCAGTATATAAACCCCTGCGTGTCATTTCTTTGTTAGGTCAGTTATGTTTGTTTGAGCAGCCAGTTTGTTTATTTGCTTGTGTGGTATTTAAATATAAAAAAATGGAGGCATAAACTACTTAAAATATGCTATATAACAAGTCTTCTGTAAATTAAGAATGACTAGTAAAGGCAATTGTATATATAAATATTGCATTGTAATTTACAACAAGCTACAAAGTAATTTGACTGTAGAAAATCAGCCAAAATGATCTTACTAGCGTTCTATCCAATTTATTAAGGAATTCAGTTTGTTTACCTAGCGTCTTGTTAAAATGATCTGAAAGCTGCCAAGCTAACTGCAGGTACCCATTCACTGCACCTCCTATGTCTTTTGTGCACTTATCACCAGTACTTATCAGTTACAGCTGATCAAGGCTTTGTCCTTGCAAAATTATGCCTCTGAATAACTCAGAATATCAAAGGACAAGTGGTGACAGGTCTCTACAGTGTCCTTTTACATTTTGCGGCGCAATCGGCTTAAAAGTCTTAAACAGCCACTTTAATAGCTGTCATTAGCAACACGCTCAGTTTGCGTTTTTACACAGCTATGTTAATAAGATGTTATATGATCCTTTTTTTTCTTCATTTCTCATTGTCAGATGTTATAATCCACCTTTTGCTGGGGCTGGTTGTCAAAAAAAGGGACAATCTCTGGAAAACATAGTGGTCTGGTCATCCTAATAGTAGTAGTGGTAAAGTTTTTTCTCTAAATGTCTGTTTAGTTGAGTAGTCATTTATCATGATCTAGGGCTCATTTCTGAAAACGCTATGATATAAGAGATTTTAAATAAAAGCTAGATATAGTAAGATGTTAGAGGGACAGATATTACATTATCCAGTTTCCGGCTGCCATTCTTGACTATGCTTGTTTCTGCTCAAAAAAACAGTAAAAAGTTGTGGCAAACCGAGTAAACACAGGGTGGAGTTCTAGACCAGTATTCTGGCAATCTAGTGAATTGGATTCTTTTGGGAAGCAAGAGAAACAACGCAGGTGAAAGTAATAGTTTTCCACAACATATAAATATCATAAGGGCTGCACAGTTGAGCAGTGCGTAGCGCTGTTGCCTTGCAGCAAGAAAGTTCTGGGTTCGATCCTGACCTGGGGTCTTTCTGCATGGAGTTTGCATGTTCTTCCCGTGCATGTGTGGGTTCGCTCTGGGTACTCTGGCTTCCTCCCACAGTCCAAAAACATGACTCTTAGGTTAATTGGCATCTCTCAATTGTCCCTAGGTGTGTATATATATATGTATGTGTGTGTGTGTGTGTGTATGTGCATGGTTGTACGTCTTTGTGTGTCTATGTGTTGCCCCACGACAGACTGGCGTCCTGTCCTGGGTGTACGCCGCCTTACGCCCATAGTCTGCCTGAGATAGGCACCGGCCCAACCGCGACCCTGACAGATGAAGTGGGAGAAGATGGATGGATGGATAATTATCACAACGCCTATATTATGAGAGTGGCGGAGACTTTTTTGAAAATGTCCTTGACCTCAGAGAGTACAGAGCCCTTTTCTTCACTGCAGTGGCTCACGCGTTAAAATCCATGTTTGCAATGCTGAGTTGAAACATGCACGAAGAAGATAGAAGCTCTTTCTATTCAATGATGCAATTAAGGAACAGAAGTGGAGCTTTTTGCTAGCCAGTGTGAATTGCTAGCAATTGGTCAACTGACAAATTGTTTCTACTCTACTCATGGCAGAACCTCACATACACACACACACACACACACACAAACAAATCTGAAAAACTATCTCTACGTGGCCTTTCCAATAATTTCTACAGCTTAACCGTGACCACCTACCCTAAACCTAACCATTACGGGTTCATACCTAACCTAAAATCGATTAAGTCCGAAGTGTGACCCCTCACCCAAAAACAGCAATTCTTCTCACAGGGCCCAGGCATCGGGCCCCAAAAGGAGCAGTCGGCCCCTGAAACATTTTATTTCTTTTAGAAAACAGGCCCCATAATGTGTTAAAAACAATTGCACATATACGCATTTTGTGTCATGCTATTTCTTGTGGGGAGTTTCCAATGACTTCTATTAATATTTTTATTTTTTTCGATGTCCTAACCCTAAATCCTTACATTAACCCTAACCTTTACCAACACCTAACTTTACCTTTTACCAAAACGTACTCAATTCACACTTTAGTCTTAAACTCAACCCCCATTCCAAGAACATAACTGCTCATGGGAACCAGTTGTTAGTCATCACAAGTACCTATAAATCCCCAAAATGTAGCATATTTATGGGAAATTGTCCTCATCAGGTAACAGTTACATGGCTGCATATTGCACAATGCTACCCATCATTTCATACAATTTGTTGTGATATTTTTTTTCCAATTGTTTTAATAGTGAGAGTATATGATAGCAGTTGGGTAGCAAAGGGCAGCAAATATTTATGACAGTACAATTTTCAAAAGGTCCTGAAGGGGGAGAGTCACTCAAAAGTTACTTACTCCTGCTTCAAATAACATTAGTAAACAATCGTCATCATGGACACCAATGAACACATTAGTGAGGTCAAAGACATAGGTTTGTAGGTTTTGAAAATGGCTATATTGTAAAACAATATCCAAAGGTTTATCTCACAGAGAACGGTGTCTCTAATTTATGCAAAGAGGGCATTATCAGAAACAGTCATCAAATTGTTTAGCAAAGCAAAAACATTGTCCAACGATAAAATCATATAAAAAAACAACATCAACAAACTAGAAGAAAAAGAAACAAGAAAACACACCCAGGAGTGGGTTACACAAGAGACATAAATCCCAGGGAGGCTGACTGCTGAGATTAAAATTACGTGTATCTAATCCACAAAATGTGGTGCTACTTCATAAATACATTAACTGAATATCATAGAGAAAATGACCAGAACCAACATAAAACCAATACACAGGATAACTGACTAAACAGCACCAGGGTAACTACTCAATTGGAAGCTAAAGACTACAGTAGTGTACAAGAAAAAACTTAAAGAGCCTAAGACAGGTCTAGAATTCCCATATCCAAAGGATAACACCAGTGCAGAAACACTCTTCCATGCAATACTATATTGTTGTCGTAACTAATGAAAAACAGAGGGCCAAGCAGGTATTGAGTACTTGGGGATGCTTTTCAGTAGCCTCAAATTTCTGTTTAAAATGTCCTTTTTTATTGACCATATGTAAGAATTTATTTACTAAGACACCAAATCTGAGCATTTAAATATACTTAATCAAGTATCAGCAAAATAAGAACAAATAACAGCGTCAATTTTTTTACTCTACATGAAATTAACTTAATAAATTAAATACCTTATAATGTATACCAAAGAAAACAAACAAACAAAACTTCTGTAATAGTCAAATCTTTAGGTGCATTTGAAGTTTTACTGTACAAGTAAGCCTGCTGTTCAGCTATTGTGCTGCAGTGGACCAGCAATAAACAAAAATCTGAGATTTTAACCGAAGAGTTTGCTAGGCAATACATAATTAAGGAAATAATGCACTTTACTTGCAGAATTTGTTAAATTTAATTTAAAAGTAGGGCTTTTCTTTGCAGACCTAGGTTACCATTTACCATTTAAGATTAAATATATGTTTGCCTTATAAGTACATGCATATTTACTATAGCTTTGCAGCACCATGTAAAAAGCCTTAGTCTGCTTGCATATGTTTTTGTTTTTCTTTTCTGTCACTAAATTGCTTATAATAAAAAAACTGTAATGTTAAAGGCAACTTAAACAAACTTTTTAAATCCCTGCAGGATGTCCAAGCAGGTGCAGACTAATTCAGGTTAAGCCGCAATACCTTGATTGGATTTAAGTCCAGGCTACTTTTTTCAGGGGGCCTTAGATCATTATTCTATTGGATAATCCCAGTGTTAATGAGTCTGAGGTTATTAACTGATGAGCAAACAATCCCCGTAAAGAGTTTTTATTAGAAATCAAAATTCATTTTTCCATATGCTTAAAAAAATTGCACAGGTCTAAGTGCAGCCAAGCAGACCCAGTTAAAGGTCCACAAAATTTTACCTGTAGTCATGTTGAGGATATTTTTTTGGCAAACGTGAGATAACGTGAGAAAATTCTTCCTTTTTTTTAAACCAGATTAATCGACTTCCGGATTTGCAGCATAATTCATTGTTCCACAAATTATGGTCAGTGTCTGT
>JAUZNJ010031527.1:0-14178 GCA_034780135.1 Jordanella pulchra | reverse complement strand
CCCTAAAGGGCGCGCCTCACATTTTGAGAGAAAAAAAAGACTTTTGTATGCGCCTTATGGTCGTGAAAATACGGTAGCTTTATTGTTTTTATCTATAAAGGCAATTATTTTAGGTTGCTCCATATCTCCTGATTCTCTTCTCTTAACCTTGTGACTTATAAAAACAAGATGATTAATTTTACCTTGAAAAAAGGGCTCTCTGCTTCAACTACTTTGACTTATAACGGAGATTAGACAAAACATTAGTATTTATACCTTATAACGGTATACTATGCGTATAATTGATGGAGAGGTATACAAATATATTGTATTTAAAGACAAAACACTTAAAAGCGAAAAACACTAGAAAAATAGCAACAAGTAAAAACACCAAACAAGCATTGCAAGCCCCAAATGGCAAAATCAACAGAATAAGGCAGAACTTTAAAGAACTGAAACAAAATCTGTGTGACGTGGAGTGTTGAGGCTTGACAGAGTTGATCGGCAATAAATCTGTTAGAAACTCCAAATGATTTGTGTGTAGAAGTTCATCTTCTAGCAAAACGACCCTAAACAGGCAGTAGACCTTTAATGGTTGGTTTAGATAGAAGGCTTGTCAAAGTTTACTACCTACTCCAGAACTTGTCACAGAGATTTCAGTCAAAGTGAAATGAGCAAAGGTTACTGTTTCTATGCAAAGCTGGTAGATAAATGCTAAAAGACTTGCAGCTGTAAGTGCTGGCACTTGTTGTTTTACAAAGCATGACCAAGAGGGACTGGATATAACTTCATGTCCACAGTTTGCACAAGAGGCTAAAAAGCATAATTTGCCTATTTCTTGTCTCTTAGTTCTTAAAATAAAATCCCACCTGAATTTCCTGAACCCTATGAAGTTTTGGGTGTATTATCATTTCAGGCAATGAAAAGGAGCAAAAAACAAGAATAAACTGTAGTCTAAACAATTCTCTAAACAGAACATTTTGTTGACGTATTCTGTGGTTCCTATAAGGACTTGTGATTCCTGCAGAATTTTGCCTTCTTTTTCCTAAGTGCGTAATTTATTGAGCTGTCTCTAATCCATGTAAATATAAAATGTGTGTCGTCTGTGGAATTTCCCTCTGACATCAACATTTTTCCTCCACAATGACACTGACAGCGTCCACTGTGTCCTTGCCTGTCAGCGTGTCTGTGTAAATATTAATGATGAATGGCTCATTGATGCGGTCTGAGATGATGACAAATAGGACATTGATCATCTGGTCTGAGACATAGGTCCTCGTCACACCAGAGGCCTAATTGCTTCTGCTAAAGTAGCGTGGTCACATTGAAAATTAAATCAGGCAGATAGTTGAAAAGGACAAGAAGTTGAGGGAAGAAAAAGCTCTGTCATGTGGCTGTCAAAGGAGAGATAGAACAAGATATTCAGAAAGAGATAAACAAGTGAAACTTCTTTAACATATTTAGTACAAACCTTCATCTGAGGACTAAGAGGTAATGTAACTCTACAAGATCGTTTTTTTGTATTTTAAAACACCAAATCTCTGCAAAAGTTTTTCACTGATTCCAGAAACTTGTGTAAATAAACCATCAAAACAAATTCAAATTCTTCCAAAAATTTTTTTTTAGCTTTGAAAGTGTTAAGAAAGTTACTTAACCTTATAATTCTGAAAAGCTGAAGAACAGTTTAGCCCAAATATATTCATGTTCTTGGCAGATGTCTGTTCAAAGTAAAATTTGTAATTTTTAAATTGACCAAAATGTGTTCATGCTCACAGGAGTTTATGTTATCATTTTAAAGTGGCTGAATCCTGACTTGAATGCATATGGACAATCTGTGAAAGAATTTATATATTGGGGTAACTTGAACCTTACCATCAAAGATTAACTATTAAAATACCTATGAAGGCATAATCTACATCACAAATATTAAAAGTCTTTGGTTGCTGGGATGGTTTTTAATGAAAAAACCATCAAAAAGACAATTTTTTTTTCAAAGCTGACACTCGTTTAACAGTATTTTCTTTATTTTTGATGATTTTTAGGGCCACCTGTCTCATTATCTCTAAGAAAACAAGCAAATATTTTACTTTTTTAAAAATAGTTTTAAGGTTGAGGATTAAAATCACACCCATCTTAACTATTACAGTTAACGTTTTGAATAGCCATTTAACTCAACAACCAGGTGAAATAAAAGTGGTGCTATGCTACTTGTATTCATGTTGAGAATATCCAGGGCAGACCTGGGGTTTTAAATTGATTAATGTTGTAAAGAACATCTTTGAGAACAACAACAGTATAATTAAAATCTGAGCCAGACAGGATTTAAAAAAAACAAACTGCACATATTTTATTAACTTTCAGTCATGATCTTAACTTGTTTATAAGGCAAACTAATAATGGGTTAAAGATAATATAGAGATAAAATGCACCACTTTAATTCACACACACTCCAGTAAAAAGGGGAATTTTAGGTCAGAGCAGGACACAGAGACAGAGTGAGGACAACATCTATCTTCCTTCTTTGAAGTACGTCAAAAAAAAAGACAGAAGTATGTTTCATATCAGGGAGGCACATGAAAGAAGACTGAGTTACAAAGAAGGATCAGAGAGCAGAGAAAATGAAAGAAAATATCAGCCACCCAGATTCATGGAAACTATGTCCATTAAATGAAAGTTAATCGTGTGTGTTAAAAAAAAAGAAAATCTAAAGGTCTAAATATTTTACCAAGAGATCAAATCGACTCTTATGTTAATATCTTAGATTTGAATACGAACAAAAGACGGAATAGCCATGGTACTATAAAAAGTAAAAGGTAAACAAACTCACAGGCTCAATGTCTGAGAACAGTATATTTACTTTGTGTGAGATTATCGTAAAGGTTTAGTTTAGATAAGAGCTAAATTTGTGTGACAGCAGGTACCAAATATTGATATCAATAACAGATTTGTCCCTGTCTTAGAAAGGTTTTCCAAATTATAATGCTGCCTACACTTTGTTTTTTTGGTCTGTGTCCCTGAACAGACCACCAGCCTATCTTGGAAATTTCCCATCATAAACAGGGAGGGTGGTGAGTGTCTCAAAGAAGACTTCTATTTCCCTTTATTTTCTTTAGACACTCCTGAGCTCCTATTGTGGGTATATGTGTTGTTTATTGAGATGTTTTGTTAATTCTGTGTGTCACACAAAATGTGTGGTTTGTGTTTTTCAGATTATCCTATATTGGACAAACCAGGTTAATTTACCAAGTGATTCTGATGCTACTTTGTAGTATCCCCAAAGCGGATGCGTTTCATTTTGTCAGACTAATCAAATTGCTATGTTGATCCAATGCAGGCACAACTTCAGACAATCTGCCTGGTTTGCATGTTGGAAAATGTAGGTATCCTCTCACTATTAATTGGACTGAGCAAATGCACCTGCCTCTTTTCTAGTTACTCTCATTACTCACAGCTGTTAATATTATCTAGCAACACCTGCCTCTCTCTGCCAGTCTTTGCTAGATTGTCTTCTTCTTGCCCATATGAGGATCACTCCAGTGTCAGTGTGCATCACCTGCCTTCCTGTGCTCGTATCAGATTCTGACTCTGCTCACGTTCTGGCCAGTTTCTCACTGTCTTTCTTTTGTATAACCTGTCTGTTGTCTGCTCCAAGCCTTCTTCAAGGCTGATAACAATCATCCCTCATCTATAGTCTGCAGTCAGCCTGCTCAGTCTGTCACCAGGCTTATTCACCTCCCTGCTCCAGCTTGCTACCAGTCTTCCTGCCTGCATTCATGACCATGTCGATCAACTCTAAACCTTTCAAACGTGACACGTTAGACTGAATCTTGGGCTCTCGGGTTTTTTTTTCATTACATCTTTAACATGCTTGCTGTGTTCTTGGATGGCTCATGGAAAGTTGGACGTCTTCTATATTCTCTTTAGTAATGTCCTGTCATCCCCAGCTATGAGATTTTAATGTGTTGGTATGTTTTCAGTTCAGCCATATTCTTTTTATTTTGGAAGAATATAATAAACAGTGTTTGGAGTTCGTAGCTTAGGACCCCTTTCTTGTCCTTTATCTAACTTCTATTTTAATTCAAATTCTTTATTATGGATCTTACTATAAATATCAAAGTTAATTTGTTGGAATGCAAATGCAAACCAGACTTTTAAGATATTTTTTTGCAATAACTTTAGAAAACTGTTATCCTTCATTTTTTTTAGCTTTTATGTGTTTATTTAGCAGTCACAAATGTTGAATTTTGGAATAATACGATCAAATGTATAAAAAACATATGAAATCTAAGAAATGTGAATATATTTTTATAGTAATTCAATATCACAGTAAAATCAAATTTTGCAAGTATCAATGACTTAAACAAAGGCTTAAACAGATGACAAAGTATTCACTTCAATTTTAAAAAGCAATACTAACATAAAACTTTGGATTTTTTTAATGTATCAACATATCCTGCTCCATAAGTGTGATATGAATAAAAAGCAGATGGATGTGCAATGGAAAGGCTCATGTAAATAGAGAAAGAAAGGCAGATGCTACATCCACAGTCTGAGACTCTTTGACAAACGTTTCACTTCTTCTCTTTATCAACCATCTGTCCTGTTACTGGGTAAAGCAAGAAGAAAACCAAAGCTGCTTCTTTTACCAGCTGAACTATGACTCACACCTTAGTGCGTGTCAGACACCCTTCGGTGTATATTCTTAACTATCTCCTCCATCTCTAATTGTGAGAAAACGTAAAAGACGAAACAGACTGACAGACAGCTGAGGTGTTGATACAGGTGAGACGAGGACATCTGGGTGTTTCTGGTTTCTCATGATGCAGAGCAAACAGTCAGCTTCAGTGACAGACTGAAATCTGGTGCCAACAGAAATGCTGGTCTCCATCTGTGTGACCACCTGCTGTTCTGTTAATGCAGAGGTGTGAACAGGGTAACCTTGGCACTGAATGAATCTGCACGCAACAAATAATTCAATTACTTATGGTGAGAAAAAAATAAGAATTATAAATCTCATTTTCCATGATTTCAAACCAAACATTTCACTGTGTGTGTGTGTGTGTGTGTGTGTAGATTAGCAGGTCTGGGTGGGTTTTGCCTATGAGCACGTCTCTTGAACCACACACTGAGCTAAACTGACTGACTGAGATAGTAAATTAACCAAATGAGAGCGAGAAAACGATTTGAGGTAAATGGCTGCTGCTGTGTGGTTATAACAGCAGATGAAAGGGAATCGGTTGGTTGAAAGGTGGAAGTACGATTTAACACAGAGGTAGGAATAGGACTGCTGTTAATCAGTACCTCCTGGGATGAGGACTCAGTCAAAATGTAAAAAGGTTCATGCAGAGCATTTAATTCAGCAAAGTCCCAGAAATTTTAGATTGGTACTTTTTTTTTACTTCTATTAATGTTTTGTGCAGAACTGTGAAAACACATGTGATGCAAAGAATGATTATTTATTCATCAAAAAATCTCAACCAGCTTTTACACACAGCAAGTTGAAAAGACTTGATGCTGCAAGTCTGAGTTGCAGTATCTGTTTTCATTGGAAAGGACTGGATATGCAACAGTAGTTCACTCATTGTTTTATGATGACACCTATGCTGAAGGCGATGTGGCTCAGTGGCAGAGTGCATGCTTTACATCTATGTAGGCCTAGCTTCAATCTTTTGCATATCCACATAAAACTGTTGCCTGTCACCTAATATATTGCTTAACTCCTTATAAAGCCAAAAAATGCAGCTCTTACATTTTTCACTACACATCAAAAATTGTATAAAAAGCCATTTTAAAACATCTAGAAGCTGCACAACAACAAAACATTTTAAGATGAGACAAACACAGTAACTTTTTCCTCTGAAAGCCCTTGGATTTTAAGCCCCAGGTAATAGGAATCCCAAGTAAATTGTGTGTTTGTTTCTTGTACTCTGGAAGCCCGACAACCAGAGTAAGAGATACACCTTCAGTCCAGCAGGTGGCGATAATGAGAACAAGTGGTTTTGTGCTAACAATCTTAAAGTAATCTTCTGTGCTTAAAATGTTCATTTGACCTTTAATTTTTTTTAATGAACCTGCATCTGGCCAGAGTTGTTTTTAGCAGTGTGATTCATTTAAGATGATGCTTTAAAAACAAATTTACACAATTATTTTCTTTTATTATAGTACTAACCTTTTTTTAGGTATGGTCTCTTTGTTGAAACCAGAATAGCCACAAGGGTTGCCTTGCTATCTCCCTGATAACAACAATCAGCGACTCAGTTGCAGGTACTCGCTAATTGTTGCTGCTTGTGTATCTTTTTAGCTATTGTGAAAGAGGAAACAAATCATGGCAAACTTGCCAATACTATATACCCACGAAATAAATGCAGAGCACATGAACACGAATACACTCAAATCAGTTTCTCATGCATACCCTCGTAAGATAAAAAGGCAATATGAGAAAGGGTACAACTGAGCTAATTACTTTTTTCTTCTTCTAAAATAGATGAAAGATAAACTTAAAGAATACTCCTTCCATCTTCTCCCGGTTATTCCGATCATGGTGCCTATCTCTAGCAGTCTATGGGCAAAAAGCGGTGTACACCCGGGAAAAGGTCGTAGGGCAACACAGAGACAA
This sequence comes from Jordanella pulchra, assembly GCA_034780135.1. NCBI lineage: Eukaryota > Metazoa > Chordata > Actinopteri > Cyprinodontiformes > Cyprinodontidae > Jordanella > Jordanella pulchra. The sequence continues at coordinate 7,583 of JAUZNJ010031527.1, read as the reverse complement.
TCACACATACAACCGAACAGACTCACATCAAAGAATAATTTAGAGAAGCCAATTAACCCAGCAGTCATTTATATGGACGGTGGAAGCCAGAGTACATGGAGAGAATGCAAACTCTATGCAGAAAGATCCTGGGCTGGGAATCAAACCCAGAACCTTCTTGCTGCAAAACATCAGTGCTACAAAATGTGCCAGCACACAAACAAGAGTTTTTTTATTTCAAAAGATTTTTGTGTAAAATAACAGCTTATGACTCCTTTTGATTAAAAAGAGGAATCATTTATTCTGTGTCTAACGAGAGTGAAAATGATTTTTATTCATAATTTATATAATGAAAAAAGACACCTTTATAAAATATTCTGTATCAATGAGTTTAGCAGCTTTTGAGTATAATACCTAGTGGTCAGAGCAAGGTAATTGTGTCCTGGTAATTCTTCAGGTCACTTGGATTGGATCCTATGCAGCATCAAGAAATAAAATGTAAAAAAAAATGAACCAGTGCTATTATAAACAGCAATACATTATGTCAAACAACAAGTAAGGTTGCAGACATATACTCATCCGGTGAATGACTTTTTGTGGGGGATGTAGCTCAGTGGTAGAGCGCATGCTTTGCATGTATGAGGTCCTGGGTTCAATCCCCAGCATCTCCACAGTTTTACATAACTACATTCCTTTGCTCACCATTGATATTTCAGATAAGATATAATAATGGGCGTTTTTACTGAGACAATCGTGTACCCCTACTCTTAGTCTTCTGCCTTCTGCTTTATCTGAGACCGGGTCGCAGGGGAAGAATTCTCAGAGAGTCTCAGGCCAGATGAGATACATAGTCCATCTAGCGTCTCCTCAGTCGTCCCCTTGGAATTCCTCCTGGTAGGACATGCCTGTAACACCTCCCGAAGGTGGTGTCCAGGGGCCACCCTAATAAAATGTCTGATCGACCTCAGCGCACTCCTTTTGATGTAGAGAACCATCTCTACACTGAGCCTCTCCAGAACGCCCGTGCCCCTCTCTAAGGGAGACCCCAGCCACCCTGCGGAGAAAGCTCCTTTCAGCCACTTGTATCCGGGATCTTGTTCTTTCAGTCATGATCCAGATTTCATTACCATAGGTGAGGGTAGGAATGTAGGAATGTAGACCCACCGGTAAATCGAGAGCTTTGTCTTTTCACTCAGCTCTCTCTTCACCACGACAGACCAGTGCAGCGTCTCCATTATATCTATCGATCTCCCGCTCCGTTCTCCCCTTCACTTGTGAAAAGGACCCCAAGATACTCCTCCACTTGAGGCAGGAACTCTCCTCAAACCTGAAGGGGACAAGGCACCTTTTTCCGGTGTGTGGACCATTACAACTAGTTCCTAATGGTTTATCATTGACTATTTTTTAAATATTGTCACAAATTTGTAATATACCTATAGTTCAATTTATTTTATTAAATAAATAGAAAGTTAAAAAAAAGCAATTTGGCAAATACTTAAAGGCAAAAATATAAATAATTTATATATCTATATATATATATATATGTATAAATAAAACATATATACATTCAGACATCAAGGGGTTACACATTTGTATGGTTGGTTTGAACTTTAAAAATCTTTTCACAAGGTCCAAATACTTAGTGTTACTAAACCTACTTTGTGTTACTCTTTTTTTTTTTTTGCAGGTGAACAGTATAAACTGGGCCTATGGGGTGCTATTTTAATGTTACTGTGCACCGTTTTACATTTTCATGTGAGGTTGTTTAGTCCTGCAATAATGATTTAAAATGTTTTAATGCCGCTTTTGTTGGTTAAGGAAGTAAAATTTTGTTATTGATTCAAATGGTACATGCCGGTACAGAGTTTTATCACTTTATTATTAAATAATTAATTCATTAGTCTACAACTTGTTTTTAAAATCAAAAGCAGCGAGTAAACACTCCCCACTTTCTAAATGGCATTGGATTGAAAGGAGTTTTATTTATCTGAATAAATACCACAATTTGATAAGCGAAAGTAATGCAAAATCTGGGTTAAAGCTTCATAAATCTGTGGTAAGACAGGTAAAACAAAATTATGCCTTTAAAAAAATATATATTTATAGTTGCCATATAAAAAGGCAGGATAAAGAGATATAACAGCAACAAAAAAGACATGAATCTTGGAGGTGGAAGAGGAGGAAGCAATTAGACAGCTGGAGAGAAAAGAGAAGTACTGGGTCCTGTCGTCACTCTGCCATGGTTTGATGGAAAATCGTACACTGTGTGAAGTGGGAAATGATTAAAGGAAAAGTGAAAATCATGAGAGAAAATTGCATTGGCACAGACCACACACTCATACAGCACTCTGACATCTCAGCACAGGGACAGAGAGAGGGGGAAATGTGCAAGAAGAGATAGTCATGAGTCACTCATTTATAGGGGACACACATATGAGATGCTTGTAACACGACAAAAAATGCTGTAGAATCGACTCTGAGCCAGTGCTGTGGCTTGAGAGGGGTGAAAATGAGAAGAAATGGATCAGAGTAGGAGATGGAAAAGAAGGAGAAAGGATTAGAGGTGATATAATGTGCTAACAATCTGCTTCTACAGAGAGGAAGATCCAAGAATGAGAGAATGCCAACTTACAATTGATCTAAGATGTGACTGCTTTGGCTTTAAGCTTAGAGGTTTTAGGCAGAGCTTTAAAAAGAAAACTAAAAATCCCTACCTTAATAGCTACAATAAAGTAGGAGCATTAGCGATTACCGCTACTTTAATGTAATGTCCTTACCTTAACTCTAGATACTCAGTCAGACTCCTTATGATCACTCATCCACAGTAACTTCAAATAAATCAATCCTATATTTTTTTCCAGTAAATTCAAGGTAAGAGAAATCTGAGCATTGCATCATAGCAATATGTTATGATTTCCCCAAAGTTTAGGACAATCAATTGAGGGAAATACGGCCTGATATTTTTTGTGTTTAGGCATTAAAAAGGATGTAAATGTCTTCAATTAAATCTGTAAAACGAGTTAATTTCAAAATAATTTTTTTTTCAATAAATTGTATAGATCTCCTCGGTTTTGATCATTTAATTAATTCTATTGTCTTTCTTGAGCTACATGAGCTGTTTAACTATGGCAACAACAGCTATTCCATTCGGTTGCCAATGGATGTCAACGCGTTCCTGTTTCTCCTTTAGCACGCTTGGGCTTGTACTTCAGAGATTTTTCACTTCCTGGGTTCATTGGGCAAAGTGGCAACTAGTGGGCAGGCAAAGACTGGTCTGCATTACCAGCATTAAGTGTCTGGAAGTCAGGGACTCTCTAATGAGAACACTGGATAAGCTGAAGACAATGAGACGAGATGAGAATTGTGATACTTGAGAGCACTTTTACTGTTTTACAGTTGCCCACCCTAACAAAAGGGAAAAACCTGTTTTTGGTGAAACGGCATCTAAATAAGTGTAACTTGAATGAAAAAAGCTACATTTTCTACTTATTCCTTTTGGTACATATAATGGATATCTACATCTATGGCTGACGTCATTCGTGTTTTAAAGGAGGGGACACAAGATCTACTGTCCTGCAGGTTTTAAAAGCATCCCTGCTCCAACACAGATGAATCAAGTGACTCAATTACTTCTTCAGTGTGCCGTCAAGATGGTTCCTCAATATGCTTACTTGAGCGTTCTGTACTCGTGTGTCGTGAAACGTCATCAGCCTAAGCCCGAGTACTGTTCCAATTCACAACAACACAAGACCAAGAACGGATAAAATACCGGTGGCTCTGATGGACTTTTTTTTCTGTTGATTCATTCAAAACATTCATTTGATTTGTGTTTATCTGACTGTGTTAAAAAATAATTACTCCACTAAATGAATAAGTAATAAATTATTATTATCTAGAGACTATTAATAATAGGAGTTGAAATGCAGGTCCAGACGAGCTCTGAAAGTGGTGATGTCACAAGTGCGGTTCTTTTCCTGCTGACACAGACCTGTCCTGCATGCTCCCGTTCTCCTTAAATCCATACTTTCTGTGCTCTGGTCAAGAACGTACTTTGCGAGAACACAAGTACATAATGGCGTTCTTGTGAGCAGTAAAATGGCTTAAATTTTGCAAAGGCCTGTTAACACACCATTCATTCGATTCAGCTGTGATGGAGTAGGGAAAAATCTAAAATCTGCAGTGTAGTAAATCTTAAGGACCAGGGTTGAAGAGCTGTGTTTTAAAGTTTTTCAGTCTCCATTTCTACAGATAAAGGAGGTTAATTACATAATTTGTGAGTCAGCAAGTTCCAGAGACCTGGTAATGAAACATTAACATGAAGATAGACTTATGAATTAATAATAGACCAAGAAAAAAATTCAGTCTTATGTGCACGATGTAGCTTGACGTGTGAGCTTGTGGATGGTCTCCCTAATGTCTTTTTTCTTTTTCTCAAAAAAAAAAAACAACTTTTGAAAAAAATTGAAGAGACTTTTTCTAGTTGCTGCATTTTTTTTTTTTAACTTTTTGGTGAATGAAGTTCAGCACCTTAAACAGCTATCAGTATTTAACATACACATACTGTGTGTTGAAACCACAAATTTAAACTCAATGAAAGCCTAACATTTCTGAAAACATTGTAAAAAACATTTTATTTAAACACCAGCTCATAGCTTTGACAGACATAGAGTAATTCATATGTGATTGAAATGTAATATGTGATTGCATATTCATAAGTAGCATCTGCTGTTTACAGTGGAGTTTATAAACACTATAAATATTAAATGCTTGACAGCAGTAAATGTTTGGAGAAAATAAGATCCTGGCTGATCTGACTGTTCATCTGTACGTTCTTAATGCCGTGCTCAGAAGTTGGAGGGTTAATGCTATTTGGAAATGACACAGCCGTTATTGTTCAAATTAAACATAACATTATCTCCTAACAAGCAGAGAGCTGGAGCTATGATGAGATGATTGCTCTAAGCCGGCACCGGAGCTTCCTGAGTCCAAAGCGAACATATCTGAGCCATTCTATTCAAATTCCTATTGTCTTCGTGCTGATGTGTTTACCCTGCAGCTAAAGCAAAGAAGTTTATTTATGTACGAGAGACTGACAAGTGCTTTGGTGGAGAGCTGATCCATGAACAATACACAATGTATAGATAACCGTTTTTGGAGGCTGCATAAATAGAAGAAAGAAGGTTTTGAATTTGGATTAGGCACAAATATCTTTGGGCAAAATGTAAATAGAGCTGGTGCAGAAATGATTTGACAGAGATTAGAAATGATGTGGAGAAACAGGACAAAAGCTTTTTTTTCTGTAAGGTTTTGTCCGAATATGAAGGCAGTGAAACTAGGGTAGCTAACTGGAAAATGATTGACAAGAAGTTGTGTAAAAGATTTAAGCTAAATAAATAAAAAAGTTCATATTAATGGTTGAAAAAAAAAATAATTATATTTCCTCATACTAATACATTTAGACAAGCAGCCCTTATAAATTATCTCTGCCTCTTCTTTTTTTTTACAACTTATATTTTTCACATAATCTAATATTAGATAAATATAAAACCCGAGTTAATAGGAGAAAATCTCTTCAAAGCACTTTAGCTCTGAGTAAAAGAGCAGCTAGCCTATGCTTTGTGAATCCAACTGGAAATAACGATGACTAGGTAGTGACAACAAGCAGCTAATCATCACTCTACCACCACCATGCTTGACAGTAGGTAAAGAGATGTTTTTTGTAAGCTGTGTTGAGTTGAGATCAAAGAGCAGCACTGGGAACCTTACTTGAGGAAATTAACTACTTATGGGTCTAGTTACTTCTCCAAAAAAACATTTACAACCAAAGTAACTAGTTACTAGTCAAATCAGTTACTTTTTATGAGATGTAGAAGATTTAAACTTTCCTGTTAATAAAACTTTACATACAACTGGAGGTTCAATAATTGAATATAAAATGTTTGTTATGAATTAATGAATTCGATAATTAATTAAAAGGACAACATATCTGAAAACATTCAATACTAATCTGCATTATTTTGGTATGCGGTGTTGTACCAACATACAAAGCAATATAATTATGTAGATGTTTTGTGTGTGTGCTTGTTCTCTGTTTATCTATGTATACATTTTATGTGATGACTTGTTTTTAAACTTTTTTTTTTACATTGTTAAGCACTTTCCGTTGCTGCATGCAGGAAAAGCACGTTATAAATAAAGTTTGATTTGATTTAGTTTGATTACTTTTCCAATGAAAAACTACACCTATCCTCTGAGCTGTATTTCAGACAGTTGATTTGATAGGTAGAGAACAAAAGAAAAGCATTGATACAATTAAAGTGCAACCGATGCCATGTTCATTGGTCTTTGCAAAAACCAAAAACATCCACAAATGCTTCGTGTCTTCAATTAACTTTCTATCCACCCATGGAGGCAAACAAATAATGATCTATAAAACTGGTGGCGATTTTTGGATATTTCTTTAATACCTAAGAACTGGTTCACCAAGAAAATCCCGCCTGAAATGAAACTCATTAATCATTGAAGCCTACCCCCTGTTCCCAAGGCCACAGTGCTCTCTGGAGACAGTCAGACACTAGAAATTCATCACTGATGTCCATGTGAGAGCAGTGCTGTTTGTTCCAGGGATATCCTGCAGCCCTGACAATGACTCTGCAAAGATTTGTAACATCGGCAAAAGATGAGGAAAGAAAGAGCGTTCATATTTTTCTAGTCTTCAGTCAGGAATTCAAGTCTTGACTGTTAAGGCTTGTAGGAATTTCTTCATGCAGAATTAAAGGAAGTTTGAGCTATTTTGGTTTATATTTCTCCCATTTACTTTAGATCCAACTTAGGGTTTATAGTATAATTAATTACGATTTATGGCCAATTTACATGAATAACAGACACAGGTTATTTTAACTGCTTAAAAATTAACACATTTTTAAAATACCTTCTCTCCCCAGATGGCATCATTTGTGAGCCTTTCTTGTTGAAAAATGAGAATTACTGGGCACCAAATACTGTGCAGAGTAGAAACGTGTGGAGAAAATACAGAAGAGGGATATTCGCCCCATCTTTTGTCTTTGCTACTCTTAATTTTTTTTAATTTATGTAATTTGGGTATCAAAGATTTTTGGCTAATTTTGACACAAAATATCTTTTCATTTTGTCTGATATTTAGGTTAAAACTTGATGTTTTTTCTTATTACAGTGGGAAATAGCAACATGCCTTTAAGTCATTCAGTCTGTACTAGGATGAAGTGGTGGAAATAAATAAATAAATAAATGAGGATTTTTATAACAAAAATCCTAACTTGTTTTGCATAAATGAATATTTACGAAAAAATATACTTTTGTTTTCCTTTATATATTTTAAGTTAAGTGTCATAATTGAAAGCAAAGTGGAACTGAGTTTGCCGTTTGTGTTGCAAATCTGATGTTGAGGTTTCTCAGTGTTTTTACTTTTTTTGTCTTATGATGAAAAAGAAAACTTAAACATTTTCTTTTTTGAATCTGTGAATAAATGTAAACCCTAAAACCACTGAGGGATCTATCTATCTATCTATCTATCTATCTATCTATCTATCTATCTATCTATCTATCTATCTATCTATCTATCTATC
>JAUZNJ010031526.1:0-14179 GCA_034780135.1 Jordanella pulchra | reverse complement strand
GTGTATTTATAGAACAAAACCCATCAATTTCATGATAAAATTGTGCATTTTTTTACATCAGTACATATATTAAATAATTTAGAATCATTACTTTTTAATGAATAAAAATGATTGTTGATTTCAGCTCCTTGTAGATTAACACAAAAACGACAAATGACCAGAGTAAACTTCTCCAAGACAAACTTATCTTTGCAGAACGAAGATAAGTTTAATATTTTATTGGTCATTTGATCTAATTATGTGTGTTTTTATACGACTTAATCAATTATTTATTATGTATAAAGATTCAAGATTGGATTATTTTTATTAATCAAACCAATCTGTTTGTTATTGTTCCTGCATCTCAGGTTATTACTGCAAATTGCCGTTTTCAGTTAGAGCATAAAAAGTATAAACCACATGACACTTTTACTATAAATGTCTGCAAATTGTTTATTAATCTCTTTAGTAAAAGTATGCGATGGATACAAGAGTAGACTGTAAGCAGCACTGCCAGAGCTGCAATGAGGGTTCAGTCACTGTGTCAATGATCTGATCATTGGGCTGCCGATTGCTGTAAAAAATAATATTTGCAGAAATAGGGGCCCATGGAAGCTTGGGCTGGCCCTAATGGTTGGTACTTCATTCTCGGGTCTGAAAGCTTCACCTTCACCGCAGCAAGCACATTCATGGATGTTTATTGGAGGATTTTGCAGGAGTGCTTTCACTTCTTTGTTCCTCACATTTTTAGTCCATTTTTATGTAGAACCTGCTTCACTGTGATCACTCTAGTTTATGATTGCTTGAGCCGTGGTGTTTCCTGGGTTGTTTTAGATATTTCAACTAATTTTCCTCTCATCTGATTTAGAGCTTATGGGGCTAAATGATTGAAACTTGGACACAATTTAGTGTTTAATCATCACAAACAAACGTAAAAATTTGCTGTTTACTGAATAGATCAGACTGAAAGGAAGATTTTAGAATAGCCTCTTAAAAATCCCAATTGTGTAAAAACCTGTAAGCTTGTTGACGGCTAAAATAAGCAAGTAAGAGAATCTAAATATCTTGAATTCAGTATGTTTTAGAAAAACCTCCCTGATTAGAAATGGTAAAACTTGTATTTTCAAACTCAAAGGCTTGTAGAAATTAGGCCCACAGTGATTGTATGTAAACTTCTGAGCAGAGCTGTAATGTTTTGCTTGTTTTAGAAAGTATGAAAGTCGTGTTTCAAGAGTATTTGCTATACATCATTTCCTAGAAAATAAAATCTAGATTTCTAGAAAATAAATAGCTTAAACAACTAGTATTCATTTTTTTTATTGTGATCATATATTTTCACATAAATTCAGCCTTAACCCACACTTACTGTGTGCTTATTGGTTTTTCCTGCCTTGGCAGAGGAAAAATCTTCACGTAGTATTCTTCGGGGGGGTAGTATGATTAATTAATGCTGCTGGCACAAGATATAACAGAGTTAGTTCATCTTCCTATGTTTAACTTTACATGAAAGTTTCAAGTGTTAAAAGTCATTGATGTAGTTTGTGTAAAAAAAACCAAAAGGTACAAAACAAAGGTGAGCTCTGTGATTTTTAGCAGTGATTTATCACTTCCTTTTATTTTATGTAAATAAACAACCTTGGATGAAGTAAAATACCTTTAACTTCTAATTGTGAAAAGCATCAATCTAGAACTTTAACTTGAAAACAAAAAGCGTGAACTTTGTAAGACGTAATAAATTATCAGGCATTTTTTCTAAAAAAACAAAACAAACTTTTATTACTTATTTTTTCAGGAATACAGTAGATTGCTGTGCACAGCACATACGTACAAAAATAAAAGGAACAAAAACAATCAGCAATGTCTGCCCTCAGAAACAAAGCGCTAAAATTTGTTTCTCCTTATTTTAGAGTGATCAGCAAACCAAAACTAAGCAGGAGGTGAGGTATATGAGAACAGAGGAATCGAGATAATGCATGAAGCACACGCCTGCAGTCAAGCTCAGGCTTTCTGCTTACATCCAAACATAAAAGGACACATTCCTTACCTTCAATTAACTTAAAATAAGATGTAGAAAGACACATAAATAGCAGGATTCTTATTCTTTAAGATTTGGATTCAAGCAAAACGACGGGTTTTGCTCAATAAACCCTTTTTTTTAAGTATCATATATTTGCTGTAGTGTATTGATCAAGACGTTCTGTTTAAAGTGCTACTAGAGACATCAGATCTCCTAATGTGTGAGTTTAACTTTCACTTTGACACTTTCTCTGCCTAAATTATAATCCCAGAAGCTCACATGCGCCCTAGTCTATGAATTCTTATCTACTGAAGTGGTTCATGTGCAAAAGAGAACGATGACAGGAATCCGTGGAGCGGATAAATAATCTGAGGGGTTTGAGGTCAGCACAGAAGGAGGGACCTCCTGAGGAGAGAAGGACCTGGGGCGGCTCAGCTTATCCCAGACTGCATCAGCTCAGCAAATGTCCTCCCTATATTTCTAAACTCCTAATCACAGCACATAGAGAAAGGAGCAAGAAACATGATGTATTGATGCATTTTGAACAGTAAACAGATGAAATCCATGGAAGGAACCAGACTGGCTTCTTTGTAAAATTATTAATACCACTTCATCTTTTCCAGTTTTCTTTACAATTTTATGGAAGAGACCAACACAAAGTAGAGCATTACGATGACATTTCAGCTAATCGTGTTTGCAAATTGAAATCTAAAATCTGTTATTCACTTACATTCAGCCTTTTTCACCCTAATAGTCCTGAATGATTAAATTTAAATACAACCAAAAGAACTCGTAGTTAGTTTTTTAATCTCAGTATAAAATAAAGACGTGGAGATGTTTGTAAAGCGTTAAGTTATTAATAACATCTCTCTGGACAGAGTACAACATAACTGCAAACTTACCAACCCATGTCTACCACCCTGAATTCACAGCATGATCGTCTATTTTTAAATTCATGCTTTGTGTAAATCTGGCCTTTATGGATGACCGGCAAAAAGAAACTTCTGTGTAAAGAAAACCACATGAAGTCTGTTTGCATGTTTTATGGAACAACAAACATGGAAGAATGAGTTCTGATCAGATTAAAATAACAACAACGTTAAGCTTTCTGACGACGTGTGGCAGGAAACTAACTGAACAGAGGATTTCCAATATAAAACATGGTAGTGGCAGGATCTTGCTGTCGGGATTTGTTCGTTCTGCAAATAGCTCCAATATAACAGCAAAGGGTTTTATAAATTCCTTTTGGGAGCCAAATGGATGTCAGTTTTCAGATTTTAGTTTGCATGTAAGTTTTTAACTGTTTGCAGCTTTTTCCTTCCACTCTACAATTAAGCTCTACTTTGTGGTGATTTCTCTTATCAGATTCCCAGATAGAAGTATTTCTACAATTTATACCCAAAAGATGACTTAAATTCCTGTTGTGAAGAACAGACCACCCTGACCACAGGCGTGGATCCAAAGACTGCTCAACGACTCTGACCTTGAACTAAAAAAGGCTAATATTCGAGGAAGAAGCTCACAGGTTAAAACTGGAATCTGAAAGGTTCCTCACTGCAGCGGGTGAGTTGTGGGGGTGAAGGTTAGGGTTAGCAAACAGGCAGCGTTGGACGGTGCGGCCCGTCAAAGGGTTCAGGTATGTGGGGAAGCGTCCCTGTCATCCTGACAGAGCCACATTCCTGCAGAGGAGGCGGTGGTTCGACTAACGTTCGACAGCGTGCGGACTCCGTGCACACGCTTCTTTCCTGGGTTTAAATAGTCCTGCTTCCTGTCACACAGGAATGAAGCAGGTAACAGCTGCAGAAACTACAAGAAGATCCCCTCTACAGGAGTCTTGGGAATTCAGAGAACGAGGCGAGAAAAACATCTTTGGAATACTGAACAAGAATACCCATTTAGTGAGTCTGCAAAAACGTCCTCCACCTTTGTAGACAAACTGCTGCTATGTGTACCTAAATTCCTTCATCATTTTATCCCCTCAGTGTAGAGCCTGAGTGCCAAAACTTAAGCTTTGCATCTGTTTTTTTCATCTGCATTATCCTTTCAGTCTTTGATGCACAAAACTGATTAGTCCATAATTGCATTTAGAGCGGTTTTAGCTCTAGCTCTCTGCACTGAGGTGCCACTGCAGTGCTGCAGCAGAAAAGATGGAAAGGCTGCAAAAAAAAACACCTAGAGCATTAAAATACTCCACAACCCCAAAGACAATCTAAAGGAACCAAATGTTTAAGTAGCATCATTGCTGGTTTCTTGTGCAGCCTTTGTATTTTTGTGCTACAATTTTTTTTTTCCTTTAAACTAGCAGCTATTTACATTGTTTTCCATTGGTTTCATCCATTTAATAGCAGCTAAAAGCTTTGCATTTCAAAAACAGCAGCCCACTCTACTGCTGGGGCTCTTTAAAGGCATTGTGCAGCAGCTTTTGTATTTCCTTTGTCCGCTCAGTCGATAATTGTGCAGAAGCAAGCCGGGTCCGATCCCAAAAGTTTCTCCATGCTCCAGAACATACGGTTTTCCACCCTGTTTGCTTACTGGATATGCTACGCAGTAAAACATACGCCATTGTGCCAGTCTCTATGGCTGACCATTCTCAGGTCTCAACCACAGATTGTTTATTACTTAATCGATCTAATTACAGAAAAGAAAATAAACCAGAAATAGCCGACCCCACCTTTCCCCCTTTCTGAGGGCCTCTCTGGAGCGTCAGCCCTATTTCTGACTTCTCCAGGTGTCTCTTTCACAGAAGTTTAAAGGGGGCCAGCAAGTGGGAACACCAAGGCACCTTTAAATCGTGCAGGAAAAAAAGTAGTGCATTTTATATTTCTCCTCTCCACTGCTAGACATCAATAATTGAGCAGTGAACCGTCAAGCATTTAAAGGTTTGAATAAAACGATAAACAGATATTTGAGCAGAAGTCCATGCATTCATTCATCTAGTGAAGTGGTTTGTTGAGGTAATAAAAAGTATTCATTTCACTCTTTAAAAGCACAGCATATAGCTCATCCTCCATCACAGAAAAGTAAGTGGTGTGTAGTTCAGTTATAGCAAGCACCAAGGTAAAGTGGGATAGGGGAAAAAAAGGCTTTGACTCACCCTGTCCAGAAAATACAATAAGCAGCTCAGTTTGGCATACATTTACAAACACGGCTATCCAAATATACACATAAATATTTATGTATAACAGAATAAATATTTGTGTTTTCCTTCGCAGTTCATGGGTGCGTCTGTCAGGTCTTTGCATTTCTACATATATGTTACCTGGAGGAACAGCCGCATGTGCAAATTTCTCTGAAACTGTCAGCTTCTTTCATAGCCGCGGGAGGAAATGTGTGACAGTCATGGCTGTGGTCACCTTGTTGCCTCTCTTCACGCGGCCATGCTTGCTCAGGCCGATGTAGAAGCCCTTGTAAACAAAAGACTCGTAGGCGTTGTAGTTGTTCGGCAGCAACGTCTCCTTGAACTTACATTCGTCTTTGAAGACTCTCTAGACAGGAGAGAAAGACGTGGTCAGTGAACTTCACCACATAGAGTAGAAACCAGATGTTTTTTTTCTCATTTTATGACATTAATAAGTGACTAAATGTTATTTTTTTTCGGATTGCTTCATTTACAACATTTAAACAAAGGCACATCTGTGGGTTTATTTCAAGGCAACACATTAGTGATGCCTCTTCCTTGTTTAAGATCATAGAAAATTTAAAAGAAGTCAGCCAAGATATTAGAAAGAGAATTGTGGACCTACACATGCCTGCTAGAATATCCTGATGCTTTAATGACTATGCTCTGGTATAAACACCATGGGAAAGTCCAGCTGTCTTACCTTCTAGAAAGGAGACGGGTTCTATGTCCTTAAAATGTTCAAGTTTTAATGTTAAATGTGTGAATCGACAGCTTAGCACTTTGTTAGCTGCTGTTTAAAGCTGTTTGCAGATCCTGTAGCAACATGGGTTGAAAAACCACTCTGGGAGGAAGAAGCCATTATTCCAAAAAACAGTTAAGTTTGGAAAAATACTGAGGGAAAAGTTCTGCCTTTGATTTGTCTGAGAAGTTGTAGCTCAGAGCAGGAAATGTTTCTTTACTGCCATTAATAATATTAACAATGCAAGAAAATAAAGTCATTATCTCTAGTTCACTTTTTTTGCTCATGAAGCTCGTTGCTGCATTCAGAAGAAAACGAGGAGGCTTGAGTCGGTCTACAAACGATTAGCTTGTCAGCTTCTCTTTAGAAGTAAAAGGGCTGAATTCCAGCAAACTAATACAAGAACCTTCTGGCAGGATGTCCAAAAGTTATACAGTTTAACAGCAATCCTACCAAATACTGAGGAAACGTGTGTAAATTGATTCATCTCTTGTAACGTCAGACGGTGAGAACAGGGCTTATGTGTCATACGGTGTATGTTAAGAACTGGTTTTAATGTGTCTAGGGTTCACGTCCCTTAATGTAGCCAACAGATTTTTTAGTCAAATTTCTGTGAAGTAAAAGGAGGAGGTGGTATGTTGTTGGAAAAGAGACAAATCTCAGAATTAATTATCCATCATGCTCTCATATATGAACTGATAAGGCTGTTTCTGGTAGTTTGGTGCAACCTGAGCTGAAAAAACCAACAGATAACAATGGTTTGACTGAAAATACTATCATTCGTTTAATTCTTAAAAAATATATAGCTGCTGACAGTGGAGATAAATATATTTTCTTTATGATTCTGAGAGAAAAGTATCATATTTTCTTACAAGAATATGCAAGAATATTCATACCCATTTAACCTTTTCATTATATTACAATCATAAACAGCATTTTAAGGGGATTTCATCCACTAAGCAGAAAGCAGGTGTAACATTTATGAATATAAATCTGAAAAGCATAGTTTGTAGTTTAATTTAGCCTCCTTTACTATGACACCCCAGAATTATATCACACATAACCCTGATCAAACTAGCCCCACAGTAAAACATGGTGGTCACGCTGTTTGATGTTTCAGCAGGAACAGGAAGTGATGAGCATTATTAGGAAGATGGATAGAGCTGAAACTGGGGCTAATCTTGAAGAAGGAGCGCTGGAGAAACAACCTCATACTGAGGAGCAGGTTCATTATACAGCAGGAAAACAGCCCTAAACAATAAAGCAGTTACAGGGGAATAGTTAGATCATGACCCAGTCAAAGCCCAGACCAGCTGTAATCTTTTATAAGTTCAGAAAATTATCTCCAATCTGACTGAAAAGAATCACCGAGCATTTCTGTTTCTAGTTAGAAAGCTGGTTGAGACTTTACCAAAAGGATCTGCATCTGGAATTACTAGAAGTTGTTCCACAAACACAAGTACACACTGCACATTTCAGATTTTCTATTTGTAACTATTTCAGAAACCTTGCAACAAGTGTTGCTCCATGTTGGTATATTGCATAAAATTCCTCTAATATATACATAACATCTGGTTCTCTGTTTACTTTTCCAAGGATAATCAGAGACATTGTGGCTATTTTAAGACAAGCTGCAGAAATATTGAACCCTAACAATTGCAGATATAATGCAGATATTCTTTTGTGGTAATCAGTCCTTAAAAAAATATTTATGTTGATTTATTTTAATTTAAGCAAATTAAAACCATGAATAAGCATTTTCTTAAATGTTTGGTGCTAATGACCCACTCATCCAATCGCAATATTGAACCTATATTGATTTGTAGCCTAATTGAATAGCTTAATTAGTCATAAATATGTCAGATAACTGTGATTTATTCCCCTTTTAACAATAAATTATAGTTTTAAATATTTCATGTTAATATTTTGACATCGATGACCACAGTATATCACTTAGTTGAAGCATTTGGGTTTTTTTTAGATAAATAAAATCACTATTAATTTCAAGGAACCGCGTGTTTATTAATGTTTTGCAGTAATGGACTTTTGTAAACATTGCAAACCATGCAAACAAAGGAATAATGGGATTAGAGTCTTATAAGAATCTTAAATTTAATGAGCTTTTTCGCATTTATTTAACGTTTTTAATGTAGGCTATCATTTTTTTAATCAAGGTTAAACTTTTGTTTTTTTTGAGTAAACATTTCTAAGAACTTGGTAAAATGTGCAGGTTTAATATTATCGTAGCTACAAACGCAAACAATGCTCCTATGATGATATACTCCAAGTTTACCAAAAAACATAACACCAGTAATTAAATGTCTACAAACATACCCTGCGTCAGTTTATGGCACCTTTGATTTGTGGTGTTCTTTTATTAAGTAAGCTATAAAATAATGATTAAATGTGATATTTGTAGCAGAAGCTTTGACTCTTCCCCCCCGCCTCTTCTCTCCTATCATCAGAGCATATTAATAACACAACAGCGCTCATAAAGCGGCGGGTGCAGCAGCAGCAGCTCAGTGTGAACTCCAGAGTTGCGCCACTGTAACGTACCGTTCCGTACAACCTTCCTCTGCTGTTCATTGCGACAAACAGCTGACTCCTCACACCGAACAGACTGATCACTCCTCGGTCCACGGTGGAGATCTCTATTAGACCTGAATGAGACATAATGTTACAGTGAGGCAGAGTCAGTGCGACGCTGCGCTTTGGGATAAGTTGAAGTGGCCTATGCAGCAGTGATGGGTGTAGCCTTGCAGGTGCACTGCGACTTGGATGATGCTCAGTTATGTGTGCAGTAATCAGCTATTTGCACGTTAGACATTGTGGTCGGTTTACAGCGCGCTGGGAGGAATATGAGTGTCCCCACAGCAGGGTAAAAATAAGTCAGCGTCATGCATTCGTGTCATGTTTTTGGATGCACCGTTGCACGGCTCGGTACACCGTGTCTGCCTTTGGAAACTTTCAGCCCATGCTTCGTTACATATCATGCAGGACCGGCTTTAACTTTTACACATTTACACTCCTTTTGGAATCCAATGCATTTTCTGCAGGAGGCAACTCACTGTATGGGTTCTCAGTGTGCACACCGCTTATCCTGCCATCTGGGAGCACCTGCAGGTGAAACCCAATGCCCACGTTGCAGTACAGCCGCCGCACTCTTTTGATGCCCTGCAAGTAGTCGCTCTGCCAGTTCAGCTGCGATCTGTCCCCGTTTATACCCAGATAGGAGCGGGAGAAAAGGGTCTCCCACTTTCTTTCTAACAAAGTTGCATTAGTCCTGTTTGGGATAGGAAAAGATGAAGCGACCGCCCACAGAGAAGTCCACAAAACAATAACTGCTGGCAGAGTCCAGTGCGTCCTGGCCCCGCTGCGCATGCTGTAGTGACACTTTTGCGCAATGGCCATCCAGTTTACCTTTGGGGCACCTGGTTAAAGTTACCTGCCCTGAAAAAGCAACTCTTCTTATCTTCTGTCCTTTGGCATATTGGCGGTGAAGGTTTAAAGTTTTTGGATCAATGTAGATCAGGACCCCATGTCCCGAGATCTGAACAAGTGGAGAACAGAACGCGTCGGAACTTGGATTGGTGCCGGTGGCGATGACCATCTTTCGCCGCTCCACGCCTTTGTACAGACAACGCTTGCCGTGGAGGGGGCGGCACCACTCACTGCAAGACCAGCTCACCTTGCCCCCTACTCCCTCACCTCCTCAAATGACATCACTGTGACTTCACCGCTGCATGCAGCCCCCCATTACAAGTGGGAAGAGGGAGGATGAGAGAGCTTGTGGACCTCAGCAGCACCAGCAGGTCTGATACGACTAATGGGGGGCTGCACCTTCACACCAGCGTTAGGAAAGTAAGATGGACTTAAAGCAAGAGTTTCCTTTAAAAGCTTTTCAAAATAAAACATTACATCAATGACTATGCAAATACTCGAGCATCTAAACTAAAAATATTTCCTCTTATGTAGAGTTCTACTGTTTTTTGCGACTGTTTTCACAGTTTCGGGTCATCAAACAAATTTAAATAGAAAGCAGAGATAACCTGAGTAAATACAAAAAAAAAAAATTAGACTACTAAAACCAATCTGGCTCTTTGTAAAAAAGCGTCTTTGCTCTGAACTCAAAGGTGGGTAGAGCACCCAAACATTGTACTCAAGTAAGAATAAAACTATTTTATCAGAGTAAAAAGTCTGAAAGTCTGATATTTAAAATATGTAATAAGATAGATCAAAATGTACAGAAAATTCTAGCATTTTAAAGACTATAATAAAAAAAAATCGAAACAAACAAATAATTTAATTGAAAAATAACAATCCCAGGTAAAAGAAACTTTTCCAAACTGTTATTGATGATAACATTTTTAAAAGCACCTCCAGTCACAACATCTACTCCTTACTGTACACGAGCTTGACCTCCAGATGTCATGTGTTCATTTAAGCTAGATATTTAAAACAGAAAACTGCTGCATTATTCTTATATGAGAGGTTTTTTAAAATGTGAACTTTTGAAAACCTTAATATATACTTTAATGCTTGTAATTGTCCAATATCTGGAAATATGAATGAAGTTTGGGATTGTTTGGTTCTAAACAGAAATACTGCAAGCAAGCTGGCTGAGGCCCAAAACTGTCGACATATAAAACTGGTGATTATTTCTCATTTGAAAACTGATATCAAATGTAGACTTTATATTACCATTAAAACTGTTGTTTAAATCCATGATTTTATTTTGAATTAGAACTAACCTATTTTCTTTGGTCTTCCTCAGAATAACAAGGCTAACTTGATGGAGATTTTCCTCACATGGGGAACCTTCAGTGTGTGTGAGTGTTTGTGTGTAACCCAGAGAGAGGGAGGGAGAGTTTGGCTTTTATTGGCATAGAGCAAGCATATGATAGATGCACGGATACTGTGTCCAGGGCCCAATTTGGGACGGTGGTCATATGTCCTGGCAGCCTGCAGCCTTATTTAGAAGGAGGTGTAAAAACAGTCTCGGGGGAGCAAATGGCAATCCTGTCTGACACTTCCCTCGCTGTTTGTCCAGGAAGTTTACACAGCCAAAATATTCCACCAGGTCAAATTGCGCATTGTTATTATTGTTATTATAATTATTATTGTAACTAATGCACTTACTGGTACATTAATACCACCTGAATGGATCAAATTCATGGGACATCTTGAAATCATGCCAAAATCAGATATATAAACATAGATACATCAGCAGAATGAGTATTTGGGCAAAATTAAACAGAGAAACATAATGTCATTTATATCAAGTCCCTATGATAATAGATTAGTTTAGTATGACTATATACTTGCTATATTTGGTCTGTTACACACCTTATTATTGATGGAAAGAGTAATGAATGTTACAAGTTCATTTAACCTATAAATGTGGAACTTTTAAACTTCTTAAAAGTGTGAACAAAATCTCAATTGAAACATAATTGTAGAAGCAAACATGAATAAACCTTTTTCTCTTTTTTTCACGCGACTGATAAAAGATAAGAGTCTTAAAGTCACACAAATGTTTAGAAATTCTATATGTGACTGGAAGAAAATTGTTGATAAAAAACAAACTAGTTATTTTAAACAGTAAGTTTAACAGGGGTGGGTAGTAATTAGTTTCATTTACTCAGTTATATTTACTTGTGCATCACTTATAGTAAAACAATACTTTGAGGGGTAGTTTTACTGTATTCTACTTGTTACTTTTACTTGAGTAATGTTCTTATTAAGTATTATTACTCCTATTCAAGTAAAACTTCTAGCTACTTGTTCCACTGTAAGTAACTTAAGCTAAACAGAGATCAGGTAAAAAAAAAAAAAAAAATCTTTAGATATTGGTAGTGGAAATTCTTTACCTTTTCCTAACAGATGTGTAAATCTCATTCCCAGGAGTGGTTTCCTAGGTTTTATGTTTCTTCTGTAGGAATTTACACTGTTTTATATCGTCATTTATTTCTACTAATTCTACTTTTAAAAATACCATAACTTTAACATAACTTCTGTCTGAATGGATAATTTCTAAACATAAAATTAGATGATAATAATTACATGAGTAGCCTTTTTCATTCTTACTTGAATAATTTCCTGGATTAGTACTTTTTACTTTTACTTGAATAAAATATATTGAGTGCTACTCCTCCTCCTAAAGCTAAATGAAAATAAATACTTTACCAATTGTTAATTATACTAGTAACAATAATCAGTGACATTAGTATCAGGATTCTGTCAGTTGACTCTTCTTCAGTCTAAGTTGTTCTATAATAATAATAAATAATAATAATAATAATAATAATATAATTGTAATAAACCACTTTCAGGTCAAACTGAAGGCTTATGACATCACTATGATTGAACACACGCGGGAACTCCTTTGATCTTTACAAAAATAAAACACTGATAACAAAAATCAACACATCATTAAGCTGGTAATGATTTGTGTCTTGATTCCTAAAATCAGTGACATCAAGTTTTTCAGATCGTTTTGCAAAAACTACCCAAACTATCACCTATGCTAACATGATTCATAGTTGGTAGGAAATGCTTGTACTGATAAACAGTGGTTAGTTTCCATCAAATATATCTACGTTTGTTCCATCTGTGGAAGAGAAAATAATACAGAATTTAATTTAAAAGGTGTGTTTTCTCTATCAGATGTTGAATTTGAAACAATTTAAAACATGGTAAAGACTAGATCACCTACAAATTTCTAATAGCCTAACGGGTGATTGGGTTCTTTTTATTCCCTAAGGGATAGACTGTTCAGTTCACGCTGAACAGCCAATTAATGAGACATGCTTTTGATTTGCTGTATAAGCACATGGCTATGCTATCCAAGGCAACCAATAGCCTGAATAGACAAAACTATGTGGTTATTGACAGACTGGAACCTAAATCAATGGAAAGTGTGGCTGTTAATGAGACGGTGCTGAGCTCTTCAGATTAACTCGGCTAATACTGGGGTGATGCTGATGCTGCTCTTAGGTCATGACTACTTTCAATAATTAAAAGAAGGGCAATTAGAAGTAAATAGGCGCTTATGGAACTAGACATTGATATGTATATAACTGTACACACTTTATGTAAAGTATATTCTGTGATACAAATAGATTGCCGTTACCAACCCTTTTATCCAAATACAACATTGTTTTAATTGATTATATATTTTATAAAGTTGATTTTCAGCAATATTTGGTCTATCGTAAACCCTATTTCTCTTCAGTTAAACTTACAAAAAGAAAAGACAATTCCTAAAACGTTTAGGTATGAAGCAAGATATTTATCAGAGGCAAAATAATTCATTAACTTCTGATCTTGGTTAAATATCAAAAGACAATGGTGGTTTATGTAAAATTTGGCTCTAGAAATATTTAAAATGTTATTTAGAAATAATAAAGATATATTTTGCATAATCCATTCCTACTGCTAATGAGGCTTCTTTACTAATTCCCCTTTATATGTTCTGTTGAATATTTATCATATATGGCTAAAAGCATCTCTCATGCATCACATAAAAAGACATTAAGATTAACTAAAGATTTCATGTTTTGAGTCTGTCAGGGTGACAAAGATTATTTCCATTTACTAAATGTCAAAATATTCAGATTATTTTTTTATAGGATTATTCAAAACTTTCTTTCTGTGTTTGCATGGGTGCCTGTGCCATGGTAAAATGTGGCTATGATTGCAGAAGTGTTTGTCCAAGTTGTAAAGCATTATGCTTCCCAATGTTTGCAAAGTCTGTCATCCTAAACCTCGAGAACATATGTAGGTTCCTACACCATATTAGTGTCAAACAAGGCCAAGGCCCCAATTTGTGTTTGCTTCAATACCTTCACATGGTATTGTTATTTAGTAGTACCAATAGGGTTTATTGAGAATTAATAATTGATCAGAACTGGTTCTAACCTTTCAATTCTCCCGGAATCGTTCTTTTTTTGAGTTTTTACGGCACTAGTGGCTCGTTTTTTCAGACAGTAAAGGGGGTATGAGAGAGGGGGAGAGACTAAGGCCTCCATACATGGGTCTTGTGCGCTAACCACTGCGCCACCTGCACACCTCCATTGCCAGTTTTGATGCTCGGTCCACTGACTGAAAATAGAAGCTTCTTAATATCAGAGAAGAAGAATCCACAGCAGTGTGCGCAACACCATCTGTTTGAGCTTAGGGACTCCAAAGTGTGGCGTAAAGTTAAAATACAGAAATTATTAGTCAGCTATGTGTGATACTGAGGATTGGATTATACAGTGGGGAAAATAAGTATTTAGTCAGTCACCAATTGTGCAAGTTCTCCCACTTAAAAAGATGAGAG
>JAUZNJ010031525.1:0-39286 GCA_034780135.1 Jordanella pulchra | reverse complement strand
GATTGATTGATTGATTGATTGATTGATTGATTGATTGATTGATTGATTGATTGATTGATTGATTGATTGATTGATTACTCTTATTCTGACAGACTGGTTAAAAATTTAGCCTAAGCAATCATATTGCACCAGCTTTTTATTAGGTTTGGGTCTGGATATGTTCAAAGGTTTAGTTCTACAATAAGTCAGTATGCTGAGTAAAAAGAAGCAATGTATTCTGCTTAATTTGGTGCAATGAATGCACTTATAATGCATTTATATTAAATGTCAATGAATATAGGGATGCCTGAAGGAAAATGATGTGAGTTTTTTGGAAAGAGGAATTTTGTCAGAAGGTGCATGCTGGCATCCTTCAGAGGCTGTATAAACTCTGACTATAAGACAGAGTTTGTAGTGAAGTGGAGTAGTCATAAAGCAGACACACAGATTGGGAGTTGGTTCACACAGAAGGAGCTGAAAAGCTCAAAGATCTGCCTCCCATCCTACTTTGAAATGCTGAGTTAGTCTTCTCTTGATCATAGAAAAGCCGGATATGTGCAAATTACATACTTACAAGGAAGGAACTTTAGTATCATTAGGAGTGAAGGCATGAGATCGGGGTCACTGCTGTTTATCAAAGCAGTGGTCAGTCTGGCCTAAAGGTAGATGATCCTCTGCAATTAATGCATATATAAATGGTTTTGTTAAACATGACGAAAAATAAAATCTTTTAGTAATTTAAGATGTTTTCTTTTCTTTTTACACTCTGAGAGAAACATTCCCCATTGGATTATGAACTGAGAGATTTTACAACAATTCAAAGGTAAAATTATGATTACTGTTCTAAATTTTCATAAGAACTTTGAATAATTTGGGATCAGCTGCAATTTTTGGACTTCTTAATAATAAAGACTCACGATAGCAGTGTGTTGAAGAATCAAAATGTCTGCACTAGTTTCTCTTCGTCACTCCTGGACTGCATATTCAAACTTTTGGCAGGATTTTAGTAGCGAACAAAGTTAATGTTACAAACCAGATTAGTATGGGATTTAAAAGATATGTCAAAAAAAAACACCAAGGTTATTGTTGTTTTTTACTTTGTTAGTATCTGAGGCAAACATAGTACAATCCAGGTAACCAATTAACTGAGCAGCTTACTTTTTAAAGACTCTGGTCTTTACTTAGACTTAGACTTAGCTATTATCACTGAGGATGAAAAATGTGTCACAATGTTTAGATTTTCCTGTGTGGAGGGAGAATGAATAGGAGCTCTTTCAGCTAGCTCACTTAAATTATGTACAATGCTGCCATTTTAAATCTGAATTGTACTCTTAGGGATTAATAAGACTACTTTTGAAAATAATAATCAATCCTGTCAGAAAGATACAGATAAAACCTACTGACTGAGAACAATGTGCTTAGTTTATATTTAATATGACTTGTGTGCAGGTGGCGCAGTGGTTAGCGCACACGACCCATGTACGGAGTCCTCGGTGCGGGCGACCCGGGTTCTAATCCGGCTTGTGGTCCTTTCCCACATGTCTCTCCCCCTCTCTCATACCCCCTTTTCTGTCAGCATACTGTCTGAAAAACGAGCCACTAGATGACATTGAAATAAACCATCTGATTACCAGCTCTAGACTAACGCCATAAAATAGATATAAACAAACATAAATCCTTCTATAGAGAGGAAGTACAATGGATCAGAGTGGTTGCGCTCCTAACTCTGCAATTAATTTACTAAGACTGGTTAGATCAACTCTCTGACTTCCTCAACTCTATCTTAATAGGTTTATTTTTGTAGCTCATATCTTGCCCCTTTTCTCACAGTTATTGTCATCTACAGTTTAATAAATTGCAGAGTATAGCTGGTTATTAGTTTGTTTCCTTGAGCAGATATCTTCATTTCCTTTTATTTTGATAAACCAACTATTATTGTTTCATGACAATTTGTTGCGTATAGGTCAGAACGTTGCTGCTAAATGTGACATAACGCTCACGCCTAACTCATCCATAGGAAACTTTCAGTGACATTCTTGTAGGACAAAATAGTTTCATTAATACATAAGAAGCCATTCTCAGATCCCTCATTAAATAATGAAGTAGAACAAAACAAGTCCCTATTTAACTAACTGTATCTTTTCTAAAATGTATAATTAATCTCTACTGCTAACCTCAACTTTTTCTTATAGTGATTCAGAAATCTTTTTTTATGACTGGATTATTCCATGACAAAGCTCTTAGGTAGGCAGGACTAGGAAAGTTGAGAAGCTGTTAATACATGTAAACTTTGCAATTTCTCAGTGTTTATACAAGAATTTAAAATGACTTTTTTATCTCCCTGCCGACACAATTTAATTGAACTGTTTTGAGATGAAGAGACAAACGTCGCTCACTTGAAGACTTCGTCAAGTTAGCTACTCAACTGGACATCCGTCTATAGAAAAATAAGGACAGATTAAAAATATATTTTGTTCATAGGATGAATTTCTGACTCTTGCTGTAGTTTTTTTAACTCCCTCTCTGTACAGCGTACCAGCCTATCCTGATGAGTGGCAGCAACAAATTGAGGTAAATTGCTGTATCAGTTCAGCAACGCAGACGCTTCATTGCCCCGTGTACTGATCAGGAGATGTATCAAATAATCTGGTGTTCAAACATCAGATAAAAAATGTTAAATAACTCTACCTGCAAATCTTATTATTAATCAATGTTCCCAAAATACGCTGACACATTTTTAGTTTCCCAGTGCAACACTGAAACCATCAAGCTTAACTCTCCTATAAGTATCTCAGCAGTTGCTAAAAAATCATTCCTGCAAACCATCACCAGATAATCCCATACAACCTAACTACAATTTAGTTAAAGCAACATAATCCCATTTAAACTGGATTGAGTCCAAAGTTAAGTTACAATGTACTTGCAATTTGTTTTTCCTTTTCTTCTTCAACTGATTGACAACAACAAGGCTGACCCTCCTGATCTCATACATGTCCCGAAGAAATACCACAAGCTAAAACAAGTATTCAATAAAATCAAGGTACTTTCCTTGCCACCCCACAGACCACATGCCTGTTCCCCTATCAGACAAGTCAACTTTCAAGCATGTAAAGACCAGAGAAAGAGAGACACAA
This sequence comes from Jordanella pulchra, assembly GCA_034780135.1. Lineage (NCBI taxonomy): Eukaryota > Metazoa > Chordata > Actinopteri > Cyprinodontiformes > Cyprinodontidae > Jordanella > Jordanella pulchra. The sequence goes on along the minus strand of JAUZNJ010031525.1, from coordinate 36,173 downwards.
GTCAATGAATCCCATACTTCCTGCATCATCAACCATTTCTCTTCAGCCCTGGGGGCTGGGTTGTTTTTGGTGTCCAAGAATGATGGAACTCCCTCAGTTCTAATTGATTTTAGAGACCTTTCAACTGGTTCATGGGGCCAATGAACTTGACCTTTGCAACACCAATCATTTGTCAGAATGCAACAGGGAGTTGAGACAGCCACCAGAACACCTCTTGGTCACAACTTTGAGTATCTTATTATGCCAGAAAAACTTGAAGAAATTTAAAGCAGTTATAGATTGGCTAGTTCCAGAGTCCTGTTGACAGCCCCAGAAATTCTTTGGTTGTGCCAACCTCTACAGATGATTAAACTGCAATTATAGTCAGATTGTTACTAATTTTACTTCACTTACTTTAACAAAAAAATCAATTTCACTCGACACCCTGAGGCTGACAATGCTTTACTGGAGCTCAATCGTTTTTTTAAGCTGCTGGTGATTTCCAGGCCAATTGATTCAAGAAATGAATGCGCCGTTTCAAAAGCTGTACTTTCCCCATGTTCTGACACTCATGGGGAAATAAACTTTTTTGCTATTTCTTCCCTTCTTTTTCTTTGACTGAACAAAAATAAAAAGTAGGTGACAAAGGACGTCGGTCCATAGGATGGACATCATTGGTTGGAGTTAATCCAACAATACTGGCCAGTCTAAGATTAATCTTTTTTATCTGTAACCCTCAACTATCTTTTCTTTTAGGCTATGGGAGCAGAGGTATTGATTCACTTTTTTCTTGAAGTTATTAGCTTTTGCCATAATAAAGGAACACTCCAGGACTAGACATCTCTATTTAACTGTATTTCAATAAACCAGTTAATCTTTGATTGTTATTTCCCGAGAGTTTCCTTGCATGTGGGTCAAAAGTTTGCCTTGAACCATGACAGAGAGGGATACAGAGAGTGAAGAATTGATTGGTCTACATAAAAGAGAAAACAGGGATGGAGGAGTAATTGCTAAGTGAAGCGTATCTCCCTCTTTCCTTAACAGTTTACAAGTATGTGTTTGTGCACTCTCTTTGTAAACACATACTGCACTGCTCACAGAAATGCTTAGAGGAACAAGCAACCTCTATACGTTTTGTTTATTATTTTTTAATAAAGACAAATTCTTCCACTTGATTAGCCTAGAAAAGGTTATTGAAGTATAATACTTTAAATCTTGAATGTTACATGCTATACATTTTTACAGAACTCTATCTACATACCCATTAGCATTTATATGTGTATGGTTTTTGCATTTCAGTCTGTATGTGTGCAAGTTATTTAAATGTTTAATGTTTTATCTATCTGGTGGATTTGTTCAATTTTGAAACAGTCTGTGGCCAGCTTGGTGAAATCTACTCAGCCGGACAAGTTATATCACAACAAGCTGCCACTGTTTAAACATAGAAAACAATTTTAGCCCCCTCAGTGTTCCTTTTATTCTTACCTCTGATTTGGCTAAGATTAAAAACAGTACAACTGCCGGGTTTAGTAGGACTTTGTTATAGAGAAAGTTAGATTTTAATGTTGGACCAAAAGGACAAGAATCCATCCATCCATCCATCCATCCATCCATCCATCCATCCATCCATCCATCCATCCATCCATCCATCCATCCATCCACCCAGGACAGGACGGCAGTCTGTCGCAGGGCAACATATAGACACACAAGGACGAACAACCATGCTCGCACTCACTCACACCTAGGGAAAAATCGAGGGATGCCAATTAACCTAACAGTCATGTTATTGGACTGTGGGAGGAAGCTGGAGTACCCGGAGAGAACCCACGCATGTACGGGGAGAACATGCAAACTCCATGCAGAAAGATTCCAATAGAATAGAAAAATGACCTCCAATTTAGAAAAAAGATTTTTTACTCTTCAGGACAAAGATATGATGAGATTACAATGCCTACACTACACACTGTTTTATTTCTTTTCTTGTTACTTTACAACCACATTCAGTGTACTTTCTTTGGTCTTAAAGTATACTAGATTAACATGCAGTTCTAGCATATTATGAGTATAATAAGTAAGGGACTGGGAGTTATAGTTAATAAACAAGTAATTTAAATCTAGGGTAAAACCAATTCATGATCAATATTTGAATGATTTTAACTGAAGTTTGCTTATTCACAAGGAGTCTTTGATAATCTGTTTATTCAAATGTTAACCAAAGGAGGGTTGATAAGGGTCTGAGTGATAAATTGATCACTGTACTAATAACTACAAACCACAACAGGTTAAAATATCTATATCTTAGTTTCCTCATAATCCCTATTATGATGTTTCTAATATCTATGCAAACACTACACACTACTAAAAATAAAACAAAGGTAATAGAAAAGCTAAAAGCTAATAGATGTGGAGAATGGGGGTCTAAGAGACTGATCAAAGAGTCTCTGAGGAATGTCCAAGTTTTAAGACCAGGTGCATTAATGCATTTGGTTGTATTCTTTTAAATAACAGCAGGTAAATGTGAATAACAACTGATGCAGAGATCTTAAATGCAATCAAAAACAATGTAGTTTCTGTCATGTTTGGGTTTTTGAGCTGTCTAACCCACACGCAGAACACCAAACACAGAGAAGCGTTATCAAGTTCAAGAAGTTTATTGAGGTGGTGAGACTGGTTAGCGGGACCAAAGCCAGGTCCGGAGGAAACAAAACGGCAGGAACTGTCACTGAGAGAGAAAACAGAATGATGAGTTTAAGGCACTTGGGAAAACTCTGTGACTGGTCGGTAACGTTTGTTTCCTTCCTGTTGAGGATTGTGTAGAATACTCAGAGGGGGATTCCAGTGTCCGGGGTCCTAGTATTCTGTGTGGGTCCAGAAGCAATAAAGGAGTGCGGTGGGAAACGGACAGGTTGGCTCAGGGTGAACGGTTCTTCCAGGAACGGTTGTGCTGCCAGTAGATGGGCTTTGTGGATCCAGGTAAACAACGAGAGAAGGAGCTGAGAGTTCGGGCATCCAGTGGGTAACAACCACGGCGTCACGAGGAGAGAGGATCACAAAGAAAGTCAGGAGCAGACGGCAATCCAGACTTTCCAAAAGAACCTGAAGGCAAGGAGGAGATAAACACAAAGAGGCTCCGACTACAGGGCAGCGGCTGTAGAAATACACAGGAGATAATGAGGCTGATTGGCAACACCTGGGCCACTGGAACCCACATGGTTTACAAACAATAATATCAATAATTCACAAATGCATTAAAAAGTAACAGCGCTGTAGCAAAATGATTTAGCTCAGATAAAACTGAGACCCGGCTACAAGGTGGGCTCAGCTAGGACAAAAAAACTCACAAAATGTCTATACCATGTGATCAAAACAAGGTAGCCTCATCATATATTAAAGCTTGGGCAGGTTCCCTCAGCGTCACATATTGACTCGTCGGGTACCCCCTTTGCATCAATAATTGACGAGAAGGGTTCTCTCATTGAATGCTGTACGATTCCCTAAGCATCCAAAACTGACGATTTAGGAACAAATAAGATGACGAGTCTATTCTATTTTTGTAAAAGGCACACGATTCATGCAAAGCAGATGTATTTGTAGGTTTCTAACAATTTATTATAAAGTTCACTCACTTTAGGGTTAGGATAGACTATCAGGACAGGCTATATAACATTCAATGAGAGAACCCTTCTTGTCAATTATTGATGCGGAGGGGGTACCCGATGCGTCAATATGTGATGCTGAGGGAACCTGCCCAAGCTTCAATATATGACGAGTCGGGAGTGAGAATGGGTTGGTTGCATCAGACTGATGCTGTAATGATCTCAAACAGAAGACCCAGAATTAAAACCAGATACTACAGGTGAATTTGAACAATTTATTGAAATGTGCAAAAGGAGCTGGAAAAACAGCGATTGTCAAGCACGGCAACTTGTTCTTCTGGGGAGAGAGTTTATATGTGAGTGACCAGTGATCATCGTGTGACATCTGAAAAGCTTAAAACTTTACATGTACAAGGTCGCTTGGTTGGAGGAGGGCAAGCCATGTCAACTCATCGCACAGGTTCCATTGTAACTGAATGGAGAGGGAGCAAGGTCGCCTACCTTGTGTCAAGCCTTTAATGTTGTGCATGCCGGGTAAGTGCAGACCAAAATATGTGGGGAAAGCTTTTAACATTTTATTAAGTCTATGCCATGTAGATTTTAAATCAGCGCTATAGGCCATACTTTGTACCTGTAAGGTGGCTGGTGAAGCTATGTGTCAGCTAAAGAGCTTACGAAAAAGAGAGTAATGCAGAATCACATCATAAGGATATATTAGACTCTCACATGTGTAACACTTATCTATTCATGTGAAACGGAGCAAAACTATACGTTTAGATCAAATTTAGCCAGCAAAGAGTTTCAGTTTTTCTCCCAAAATATTCTCAATTGGTTGTGAATAAAAAAAAATTTTGTTACTGGAGTAGCTGCACAAAGAGCAGTAGGGTTAAATAAAGCTAAAAGGACAAGCATGACTTGTAATCATTTGAGATGCCTGTCCTGTAAAACAGCAGCAGTTGATTAATCATTTAAGAAAACAACTCCATGCCTAATTAATTTACAGTTGCTCTTTTTGATGAAGCTCTGCGTTTTTTGAAATCATGAGTTAATTTTCTGAATGTACCTGACTGCTCATTAAACATGTTCCTGCCTATTATAGACATATGAACTTAATTCGGTTTAAACTGGCAACACACTAGCAGAGAGTTACACAGTTACCTCCATCGAGCCTTCATTAGGCAGACACTCAACCTGTCAACAGGGTTCAACTCGGTAAAGATGGCTCCCCCATTAACCTTAGCAGGTAAGATTTTCAAACTGGTATTTAGAAAACTGGTACTGTAATTATAAAGTTAATGAGTGTTTTTTTTAGAAAGATGCAAAATCTTAGGCTTTTTGAAATTCTACCACCCACTCAGCCATCTAAGTTGCCAGCAAAAGAGAGGTTTCAAATCAAAAACTAAAGACAGAGCTGCATTTCACCACTATCTTTAAAGCTGAGTCCAACCATCTTAGATGCTTGGAACCAGAATCTTGTTGTTTAAGTCATAATTCGTATCTCATGTCCAAAGATTAGGGTAATACCAACGATGGACCTGTAAGTCTCTGCAGTACTGCAGAAGAAGCCCAAATCCATCATCTCTCCATCTTCATACAACTCCTATTCCATCCAACCATCAGTTGTTGAAAAGACAAAGACTCTGAGGTCGACTTTAAAGACCTGTTCTTCAAATGTTCAGAATAAGGGGCTCTAACTGGAATGTGTGATTATTTGGAGAACATGCAATAAGTGGGAGTGTTGTGGCTGATCTATGAGAGCCGCTGTGCAAACTTGCAAGCTGTTTTACAACAAGATTGTTTAACAAGTGTTTTGGTTCCACCCATTTAAATCAGCAGGTAGTGTTCTACAGAGTGCTGAGCGTGGTCTTAAAGAAAGATGAGGTTATAAGCCATGTAGGTGGAGGCAATGTTGATAAAAATGATACACTAAACACTAAAGAATAATTACGGAGCACTTAACATGGGTAGCCTAAGTGCTATGAAAAAAGGTAAAAAAAAATTAAATAAGATAAAGAAAACTATATGTAACAATAGAAAGTTGTCTTTGTCACTTACTTGCCACTCACGTATAAGACATAACCATGCTTCATCACATCAAAGGTTAAAAAAATCACTTTTTTAAAGTTTTTATCTAACTTTCAGTTATTTTCTTTACTTTGGTAGATTCTCAACCTTCTGCAAAGAACTTTTTTTCTTTATTAATATTATTCTAATTCTGTTATTTCTGATGGTCCAAATATTTTTACGTGCCCAAAAAATCTTTGCACCAACAACTCGTTTGTGGCATCAATAACCACAGATACTGACGCATGGAAGTTTGCCCCTGACCTTAAGAAGTACTGAAAGAGATGTAAAAATTGCACCGATGGCTGAATTTCAGTTTTAGAAAAACTGCTTTAGACGTGGTAAATGTTTTCATTTATGTAGCCTCTTTGAAGATCCGCTCTGCATGTACAAACACCTTTGCACCTGTTTTCAGATGCAGGAACTTTCTGAAGATCAGGCCTCTGAAGTTCACCCTTTTCAACCTAAAAACCATAGCGTCGGACTGAGAGGATCTAAGTCTTCTCCCAACCACTTATGCATTCACAGTGAACCACACCAGCGTAGGCTAACGGTTACTGCTTGAAGATTCCAACAAAACCACAAATCTGCAACAAAAAAATAATGCGATTTAGAAAGAGATGAGACCATACCTCCAGACCCCATCCATAAAAGCAACCATGCCCCCAATGCAATCGTTGTGCCAATGCATTGTCACTCAACATATTTCTTTGTTTCTAAACGGCCAAACTTTTTAAACTGAGTGTGGGTTTAACATGAATTCTGACATCCTGCATTGATATGAGGCTCTGAGTGCTCCTATCTGTTGTTATATAACCAGTTTTTGTGTGTGGGTGTGTTTGTGCACTGGCTCTGACCTGAGCGGAGTCTTCACTGGAATATCGAAGTGATTATTAATTAAACAGAGATGCATCAAATACAAGGTTGCCTCACAACAAGTATCTGTTTTTTCTTTCCGTAAGCTTTGCCTATATTACTTTACTGTTGACTGTATGATCCAGTGCTAGATGGATTGCAAAGATAAACCCATTTGTTTCTATGTTCCTTCCTCTAAGGATTGCAGGATGAGAAAAGAGAAGATCTGCAAATTAGAAACAATGACAAAAGGAAACGCCATATAAGTAGAAGAGAACAAGTAATAAACGGTATAGCTGTGAGTTCTTTACCTGCATAATATAGAAAAAAAGCAGGACTTCAGGTACCAGAAGAAGGCTAAGGACTCGTCCAACTGGTCTGGACTGGAGGCAAAGCAGATCTAACATATTTGAAATGACCAAAACTCAGAATTTTACAACTGATGTCAATCAGTCCTACGTTCCTAAAAAAAATTCTATTCAGGATTTCCACATTTTTACACTAGAATCATTGGCCGCTGCCTTTTTTTTAGTATTTTATGTCACAGAAACATATACCTACATTCATCCATTAATCTATTGACCTTACCCACATGAAGAAAATGCCTTTCCTACGGCAATTAAATGAATAGTGATGTTTTGGATGGTGGGAGAAGGTTGGACTACCCACGTAGTGTGCAAAGTCTGCAATCACTGACCCTAAAGGTCAGGGTTTGAACCCATCACTTCCAGGCCAACATTGCTAACAACTGCTCCAGCCCTAACTAATATTTTATTTAAAAGTATGCAGTCCTCCATATTCAGCTTTAACCCACCTTTAACAACATTTAAAAATGTAATTCTAAACAGGTATGTCTCTGCTGGTTTTACCTATTGAACACAGATCTGTACATTTTTTTATTCCAAATAAGCTCCAGCTGAGTTGGATACAATGAGGAATGTATTTCAATATCTGTATTTAAACCCTGCAACATGTTCTTGATAGGATTTAGGTCTGTACTTTAACTAGGCCATCCCGACTTGAATTTGATCTAATCATTTTAGGTCTATCTGCAAGAATAGTTATTCTGTTAAAAGGAATTATGGTGAACAGAGCACAGTGAAACCTATCTTGGTAATACATATTCTCCATTGCACTTGGAGAATATGTATCATAATTTCAAGTCTTAGTAGTTGTAATTCACCCCTTCGAACGGCTGTTAAATGATTGCTCATTCGTCTTCTTTTAGTCATTCCAGAGCGAGGCCCAGGCCTTTTGCTCTGCTGTCTGAGCTTCAGAGGGACTCTTGCCTCTTCTGTTCTTTAAGTAATTTGTCCCCAAAGCAGGAAAACAGTTTGGGTCCTGGACAGATGGAAGTACAGCGACAATGATCCAGCCAGGACTCCTCAAACTTGGAACCACTCTGAGGATTCAAGTAGACCTAGACCGGACGCTGTCAGCTTTTCACATTAAACATAGCACTGCACAGACTCACTTGTCAAAATCCGGGTTCACCATGATGTTTAGACTAGACAACAGGCAAGAAAATAGAAGTTCTTGTTTTATGGCCCAGTGAATCGAATTGTAAAAACAAATTGTTGATGAAATGAGCAAAAGCACAGAGAGGATGAGGAAAACTTACTGTAATCATTCAAAAGTATATAGCAGCTAAATCCAGAGTTAGGTTCATGTAACCAGGTGGATTAATTGATTGATGCTCATTTTTGAAAAAAAGTAAAACTAATTTGCAATGTAAACCACACTTTCCCCCCCCCCCCCCCCCCCCCCCACTCATTCTCATTCAGCTGAAGCAAGTGATGCAAAAGAACAGCTCTTCACCATCCGCCACGAGTTGCTTAAGGTGCCGCACTGAATATTTAATAGGGCTCTCTTTTGCCTATGCCTATTTTTATCGCTTCGGCTCAATTATTCAAAGCATTTGTCTACTGTTCTCGTGCGAAACGCCGTGCGAGCAGCTTTGGGTTTGTCATGGCACTGTTATTGTTGTTATGTTTGTCATTTTGCACATGTGCTGGGGTTTTTTCTATCAGTTGCAGTTGTGTTTAATGAATAAAGTCACATTGTTCAATGCATTTTTGACAAATAGGCGTCGTCGGCGAGGTGTTTCCTTTCAGCTACTGGCTGAAAGGAAACACTTTGTTTTTGTCTGCATCAGACACAACTCCCACCCCCCACTGGCCAATCAAAAGCATCCAGCAGAGGGAAATGATCTAAAGACATGGATGGTTCGGACTCTTTTGTTGCTCTGTGGGGCTTTCTTCACTTTGTCCTTTAAGTTTCTGATTTATGGATTATTTGAACGGGGATGAAAGGAGGATAAAATAGAAGATCGATGCATTTTTTAAGGGTAGCTCAATTGGTTTCTGCATGAGTCTAAAATGATGCGCTGATGAAGGTCCGTTTTTGAATAATAAAATCCTAATCAAGCTTCAGACGACTGCAAGCTTTGCACTTGACCTACAATCAGTTGGACAAGAGGGTAATCACAGAACATTTTGTTTTTTTTTTTCTTCTTCCCTCTGCTGTCTAATCAAGACTGAAGATGTGGACAAATGGTGTCCAAATGCTCCAACAGGGCAGATTTAGGATGCTTTAATGAACTCTCCCTAAAGTACTCTTAAGTTTTTTGAGTAAGTTACAAATATTACATTAACATGAAGCTACAAAAAAAGGATGTTTTGTTTAAAAAAAAAAAAATCCAACAACGATATCATGCATTTATATTCAGTCCCCATAATAATTAGTCAACACTACAGAATCCCCCCCCTTGTGGAGTCTTTTTTACATCGAAAGGCTGTTTTTTTTTTCTCCCCCATTCTAACTTTGCAACATGGTGTAACCTTAGTCGGATCAAATAGAGGGCCTTGGTGAAAATCACTTTCTATCTTTTCTCAACTGCATTCAGATTTGGACTTTAACTGGGTCAGTATAACAACATAATATCAACAATATCAACAACATAATATAATGTACCAAATGTGAATTAAAGGTGTACAGTAATAAGTTTATCTGTGGCTTCAAGAATCTGGATGTTTTGGTTTGCTGCAAGTTTCACGATTTCTCCCTAATTCCAGATCTTAACATTCAAGTTGTGCGGTCTTTGTGCATAGAGCCCCAGATCACCACCTTAATGTTTGCAAATATGACCGTAGTTACTCTTCTCGACACACCATCTCACCTGAGTTGTAGATCCCCGCAGCTCTGGGCATCTTTGCTGCTGCCATGATAATAATTATCTTCTTTGTTGTTTAATTGGATGGCCATGTTTTGGTTTGCAGTTGTACCGTTCTTTACCCATTTCAAATGATTGATTAAACTGTGCTTTTGGGTGATTTTGAAAGTAAAATATTGGTTTTTTTGGCAATATTAGAGTAAATTACATGGAAAAGCCATTTCTTCCCAAAGCTCCAACTCCATCCATGTTGAAAATACTTAAGTTGTTATTAAACGTTGGGTTATACCTTCAAAACCAACAAAGATAAACTATTTCTTCTGGTCTGTTTAAGAAAAGAAGAGCAAAGTCCCTTCAGAATTATTCAAGAAGCTTATTTGTGGTTCCAGAAAGTGTGTGTGGTTAGTGAAGTAAAAGGGGAACTATGTATATATTTGATCCTGTGTAATGATACACAACTTCCACCCTTAAAAGAGGTCTGCTCAAACAAATCAATGCTCAAAAGTATTAACATTTACCATGCCCATGATAAGTTTGAGTAAAGCATTCATAAGAGCTGAATCTATATTTACATTTTTTTGAATACATATGCAGGAGATGTATTTGATGCACATATATTCTTTATGCAAGAATTAGCATGTAAATACACTGCTGTCACAGCAGAAAGATGGAAATGTGTGCACTTGGCTGTGCAAACTGTTGTATTTTCAGCAAGTTTTAATAGAAACAGATGGCTCAGGTTCCCTCCACACCCATGTTTGAGTACGGCTCCTGCTGTGGTATTGCGTCTCTCGCTGCATGCATGTTCTGCTTGGAGAGTGTTCCTCTCTGCGTGTGTGTGCCGTGGCATTGTGTGACTCTCTGCAGATACCGGGATGAACCCTTTCCTTGCTGCAACCGATGGTATCAGAGAGGGAAGCGCCACCAGACGGGGAGCCTGGACTCACATGGGAACACTGCATACATGCAGGGTGGGAGGCGGTATTTTGTGTTTTATGCTTAATTTTTGTTTTTAATCCAACATTACTTTAAAGTGAAATGAGTAATCACTGCAGAAACAGTATCTTTTGCTTTTTTTTTTACAAAATAGAGATAATTTTCATATGATTTCATGTTTATAATTAATTTACTCTTATTAGTTTCTAATTATTCTGCTTAGTTCCACTGTAATGACAAAATTTATTTGATATAAAAGTCATGTAACTAATAAAAATATACATTGCTGCAGTATATGATAGTAATGTGATGGATAGCTCATTAATATTCAATTAACATCACAGTAATTTACAGTTTTTAGAGACAGAAGACATTTTATAAGAATTACCTATTAACATTAACACTGAAGATCCTGGTTTGCTCCAGATGATCTCGTTGCATCTTCAGAAACTTCCCTCCCTTCATAATTTTGTTTATTCCTGATTCCTTATTGTGATTTTAAATTAGTTGTTTTTTTCCAAATTACCTAAAAATATGTGAACTAGTGTCATGAATCTGTGCATCAGCTCTGGTCTGATGATCTGATCATCTCCACCTGCTTCCGCTGCTCTACTTTCATCAACCACACCTGTTCATCTGCCTTTAAACACCTCTTTCTTTCGGAGACTGACGGCAGATTATTTCTAGCCTTGTTGTGAGAGTTTTCCAGCATCCTTTCTGCCTGCCTGCCTGTTACGACCTGTTCCCCTTCTAGACCTGTTTTTGACTGTTTCACTGTGGATCTATTTCTGTACTTTCTGGTTCTGACCCCTGCCTCCTACAAACTCTGATTCTGAATTACGGACTGGATCTTTCTCTGACATCTGACCTCCTGTTGCTGACCTCTGCTTCCATAACGACCCTGATTCTGGATCTCGGACTGGAACCTATTCTGTTATCGGATCTTCTGGCTCTGACCACCTCGATAAGGATCGACACGAAAGATTCAGTGCTCACTCAGCCGCTTTCCAGAGCCTCCTCTCAGGAGCCGGACCGCTCGCATGCTGGCTGTTCAGCCGCACTTCTGGACTCATCCCTGTTTCCTGTTGAGGTCAGTACTATGCATCTCCTGCCAGAAAATCAGTCCATCATCCTGAGTCGGAAACTAACAACCGTATCTCTCTCCAGACGATCCGGTCACTGCTGCACTTCCTTGCCATTGATTCAGACGTTCCTCTTAGTAAACTGTTCATTCACTTAAGAATTATAAGAAGACACAAGAGTGGAAGATTATCTTTACCTGCTGGTGGAGAACGAGCAGAAACCTGCTCCATTCTGACTTCATCTAGCTCCACCTCACATTTTATTATAATAGAAAGTGGGTGTAACCCTACAATGTTTCTAAGGATGGGGAGTTTAGAAAAAGATGTACAAATCTTATAGCATATGGTTAAACAACCAATTCTCCTCCTTCCGGCTCAAAACAAGTCCAGCTTTGATTAACTATAGTCCTTAAGTTCTCCGCACAGGATGTCCTCTTCTTATCCGGAACTTGCAACTCTCAGAAACCAAGGCAGTCATGATTAACCCTTCACCTCCGGAAACTTGTCTCATGATATGGATCCTGGAGCAGTTCCTCTCCCCCTCAGTCTTCTTCTACAATGATCCTTTGCAAACAAGGTCTCAGTGTGGTTCTTAGGCTCTTCTCACGGTGATGAAGACTGAAGGAATTTAAACTCGTCTCCTTTCTTCGAGAATATATACGCACATTAAGAAATGTATCTAACTACTACAAGTTAAAGTAAAAGCACATCACTATCATTTCTAAACAAAAATCATGTAAGCAATCATTAGATAAAACACTACAATTATTACAGTATTCTAACAAAACTGTAAAAACTTCTTCCAGTAGTCTGGTTTGAATTCTGGGTCTGCAATTTTCACCCGCCCGTTACAACTAGTTTCTCCATCCTGAAAGCATTTCTATAAATCCCTTTATAAATGGTAATTATTGGGGTGTGCAGGTGGCGCAGTGGTTGGCGCGCACAGCCCATGTATGGAGGCCTTAGTCCTCGACGCGGGCAACCCAGGTTCGAATCCGGCTTGTGGTCCTTTCCCGCATGTCTCTCTCCCTCTCTCATGCCCCCTTTCCTGTCAGCCTACTGTCAGGGAAACGAGCCACTAGTGCTGTGAAAAGCTCAAAAATAAATAAATAAATGGTAATTATTAAAAAAATGCTAAAATCGAATTTTCTTTTAGTTTCAATTCTATTTGTTTTCTTAAAGCCTTTCCTGGTTCTCTTATTTCCTTGTAATGTGATTCCGATCCCCTTCTGAACCATTTGGAGAATATGAAATATATGATCAGATCTTTCCATTAAAGAGAACCCTTTCCATGAGTCTGCCTTATTTCCACCTTCATTTATTGCTTATCCCGTTTCAAAGAATGATAGTTAATCATTCAAGTCATGTAGTATTGCTAATGAAATAATCATGTTCCAGGCAAACTATGAACAAACTATAGAAAAAACAAAAAATGGTTTCTCACTGTGTGTGTTGGATCTTTGGTTTAATACAAACTGAGGACTCCAATCCTGACCTGATTATGAAGCTATATTAGTACTGCTTTACTTTAGGATTTGTACATAAAGAATACAAAGCATTCCCACTGGAGATGGAAATTCATTTGAATTTTACTCATCTGCCATCTAATTGGTAAAAAAAAATCATCAAATATGCATGAATCCTTTGTACTCCGTTAATCTAAACAAAATGAGTAATTTGTTGTAATCTGATGAACTATTTCATGTCCACTCCCCTCCAGTCCCTTCAGAAGTGTCACACTTTGACCCAGTAATGAGTTGACAGCAGCAGCCTTAGGGGAATGTGGGTGAGCCTTCACACATCAACATAGATGCAGATCACTTGTCACATTTTAGGGCTGACACCAGTTTGCCTTGAGGAGACGTGTCAGGAAGTCCTAATTTGTTTTCTTTAAATATTGCTAACAGGAAGGGAACGCACACTGGTGGCCCTGACATCACCCATTTGGATCCTCAGTAGGCACATGGCCAGCATATGGTTGGTCCAGTCTTGAGCTGTCTCTACAGTTACAAAACAAATGTCTTATCCTTGCAACAGAAAACATTGTGTATCTGGTGTCGTCCTTAAAAGTGATAAACTATATCAAACCGCAACTACATTTCCAAAGAAACAAAACAGATTAATTTTAGTAGCAATTGGCGAAGCAAAAAAGAATAAACTTAGAATTAACTGTAAATAATGGTTTAATTGTTTGAAATTTTATCATTAAATTAACTAAGAGCGTCTGCTCTGGCATCCTTAAGGAAAGATGTAATGGTGTGTTCAAAATGAACACGTATGGCGTGAATTGAGCAAATAATTTACATGCTATCCCTATCTAGTAGAGCGTTCAGTGGCTAGTGATGAAAGTGATGCAGAAGGATGCGAAGGACATGTTTCTAGTTAAGCGTAAATGGGCAGTGGGGCAAAGATCTCACTCGAAACTCTGAACACGCTGACGGTGCTGTGCTTTTGAGCCTTGCTGCTCTCTTTTTTCCCTTCCTGCAGAGCCCAGAGGACAGTTTTCAGAAACTCTATCCTTGCATTTAATGTCCATTCATAGCAAAACAGTGTGGGAAAAATCTCTTTAGCCAACGATTAGAGTTCCTGTAGAGAACAACTGCTCATCCACGTCAACTCCCTGAACAGCACTGGCAAGGTGACTGGTAGATTTAATCTGATAATGTGGATGTTTAATATCATGAATGTGAGATTAACTATGTCTTCTTTGTTCTTTAGGTAGGCTTTTACCAGTAGACAGTGTTTGATGCATAGAACAAGAAAAACATCAATATTTCAGTCATTTATGTTTCTGTCAAACTAATAACTCATTATTCATGATCAGACCATTCTAACTTTAAAAACAAAAGCTTTTTTATATTGCTTTCTCTATGTTTAGAACTGCTCTGAAGTCCCTTGTTTGTAAAAATGTGCAATGACAACAATTGTATCAAACCACAGGTCCATAAATACCTAAGTCATATATCTCCATGACAAAAATCTGCCTTTTTATCTATGCTTTTAAGGTTGGGTCCAAAAATAATATGTTTTACACATATTTGAAAAAGCTCCTAGTGTAAGCTTGTTCTCATTCACTGTATTTCATCGTCACTGTATTTACAACCTTACAACATGCATGCAAGCTGTACTATTGTTCCTGCAGGAAAAGAGGGTAATACAGACGCCAAGGAGACCCAAGACAGAAAAACAAACACCAAATATAACAGGACAGTGCATGAAGATTTGTCCAAGGTGACATGGCAGAGGAAGACTTCAAAAGACAAGGAGAGGAAGGTCAGAGGGAGGCTTAAGTAAGACGAGCATTGAGAGAGCAAAGGATGGTTAAAAGATGAGACGGAAGGGACAGATAATAGCATGAAAGAGTGAAAGACAGGACTTTGAAAAGGTGAAAATGGTGGAGGACCAAAGCAGAAAGGAGAGAAAAAAACTCTGAGGGGCATTAATGGAAGAAAGAGCAAGAAATAAGTGGCATGACTGAGGCAGAGACAGACGAAGAGCAAGGCAGTTTGTGTGTATTGCAGAGAGAAGAGACAGTGCAGAGAGCGAGAGGGGGGAAGCCCATCAGATATTGTCTAGAGGGGAAATTGCATTGCTAAGGATTTATTGCTTCGTGTGTAATTGGGTTCAACTAGCGCCAGGAGAGAAAATCCATTGAAGTCTCCTCTCTGCAGTAGAGAACGAGTTGTGGATCTGCTGCTGCTGCTTCTGCTTTTCAGAGACATTACTGCACAGATGAAGCAGCTATAATCCCCTCTGAAATGTACCCACCTGAGCAGCATCAGAGAGGAAGTCCTTGTAAGAAAAGTCTAGAATTGTATGTGAGTGTTTGAGTTCAACGATAAATGAAAGGTTGATGGTGACGTGTTTTCTTTAAACTTTATTCCACCATTATAAAAAAAAAAAACATGTAGGACACTGTCCTGCATGTTTTAGTTTCCCTGTTGTTGGAGCCCTGACTTGAATGAGTGCTTGCATGCCTTGAGCTGCAGCAAAGACGTATCTGAGACATGAAAGACTGTGGGCCCAGATCTCACTCATGTACAGTGTTATTATTTTCTCTACATACTTTCCATTTGCGTTATTGCTACATTAAATGCGACACGTTCTATTAACTTCTATACTAAATGGGTTTTAAGCCGTGTTAAGTTCAGACTCAGTACAGGTTAATGTGCTCTAGTGTTGGAGGTGGAGAACTAAAAAAGAATAATTGATACTTTGCAATTATTGTGACCTTGAATGGGCAATAAAACAGGATCAGATCTTGAGTTTTTAGGGGGCAGAAACATGACGCAGTCAGAAAGGTTTCCCCGAAGGCGCGAAGCAGAGTTTTTATAGATCTATGTGTGTCTGTGTTCACTGCGCTCACCTCTGCAGAGCAATTCCCCCTTTTCTTTCTTGACATGCAGTGGCGCTCACAAACCCACACTGCAGAACAGAGCACGTCTGGTCCTGCATACCAATCATAGAATGGGACAGAAAGAGAGAGCGAGTGCAGGAGAAAGCCTGTATTGCTGGAGGACAAAGAGCACAAAATGAAAGAGAAACATCCCCTCTCCTCCCTCCTCTCCCCGTCTCTCCTCATTTTCACCTCTGCGGTTAGCTTCCCATCCCTCCCAGGAGCTCTGCAGTTAATACAAGGGATTCTCCTTCCGACAGTAGGTTTTCCCTGCTGATGGGCGGAGGAGATGGGAGCGGATGGGGTTTGGTAAGCTACTGCAGCTGCTTGGCAATCAACTTTGAAAATGGAAAAGCCACACAATTCATCCCATAAAGTTAGTCTGAGCTCAACTGAAAACAAAGTTGTGATATTATTTATATTAATTTTCTTGGTTATTTAAGTACAAAATCCCCTAAAGTTGGGCAATGACAAGCTTTTGTCTGCCATTTAGTTTGGTAAAGGAATTGTTAAACTAAACTAAACATTAGTTACAATAAAAGCATGAAATGTGGTTGTTATGAAATCATAAGTATGAAAAAACTATTGTCACTTTATATTTATAATTAGATATTTAAAAAAAACTGCTAATAAAATGCATACAGTTTAATAAACGGTGATTCAATAGCAGGTGGATGGGTACAGGGTGAACCAAAGATCTCAATGATTTCTACTAAATTTCTGGAGCGTCTGACAACTTGATGCTACTTTTCATTTTATAAGCTGTAGACTAGGCTATTGGCTGTTTTGCTGTCATCCGGTCTGTCTTCGAACCTGCCTATGATTCAGAAAACTGAACGTAGCGTTTTCCTGCGATCTAAACCGAGTGAAACATAGAGTTGGTTTCTTTGAAACCGCCTGCAAAGCAGATGAAATTATCCGTTTCTGGCTAATCCGTGGTGCAGCCTGGCCCGTTTATTCCAGAGGAGCCGTGAGACACTGCTAAGTCGAACTGTGAAGAGGACAGCCTGATGTTGCCCACCGGACCATCCCTAACTCGCGCCGCCTAGGAACAACAGCAAACAGCTAACCACTGTAGCAACAGAGAGAAGTCCCGCTTCAACGCCCAATTCAAGGCAGTGAGTTATAAAATTCAGCCCTGTACAGTTGCATGATGATTGCATCATATTAATCCCATTGTCTTCAAGAGTTGCTTGCGGATAAAAAGACTGGACCAAGCACTGGGTCTCCGAGCCTCTGAGCAGAACTGAAGGGCCCTTCTTTCCCACAACAAGCCAACAGTAAAGTTCATCCTTCCCCTCTTTCCTTCTGATGCTTAATAACAAATTGGGTATCAATGGTAGAATGGTGGAATAGATGTTTTTGCTTGTGTGTGTTTTACCTTAAATAAGCCTTCTGATTTCAAACTTTGATGGTGTCGAAACAAAACTGACTATCTGAATGCTACAATGGACTGGCTAGCATCTTTAGCTTCAAGATACCTCGTGTTGTGAGCCAAACGTTCCCCTTTGTTTCAGAACCAACAGAACTGGAGCTGCTGAGACCAGCTAAGCTAACCCATTCACCTGGATTTTAACAGCCGGTCCTGGAATCCACCTTGAGTAAAAGACTAAGAACCCTGGTATGAAGCAGGTTACAGTTATTATGAATTTTTTTATTGATTTTACCTTCAATTCCGAAATACCTAATAATTAGCTATCACTTCCAGGTCTAGTTATTTAATATATTCATAATCTTTCAGTAAAGTTAAACAACAGTGGCCAGAGAAGGGTAGATCGGGAGCTGTGAGATAGTTTGATCAGGAAAAGGGTATCGGTTTCGCCAGAGTAGCTGAAGTAACATGAATGGAGACATATTAAAGTGGAAATTAAATTTGGAGCCTGATTTTGGAGGGAAGGCTACTTCCTTTAAAGTGGAACCATTGTATTCAACTGCTAGCTGAACCATTAGCCAACCCCGTGACGTCACCACATGGAGTACTGCAACATGGCGGCACCCTTGCTAAAAAAATTACAAAATAATGCTTAGTTTATTTTCTTTTACGTTTATATTTCTCACATTTGTAATATAATTATTGATAATAGTAAATAGGGGTGCAACGGAGCAAAAAACTCACAGTTCGGATCGTATCACGGTTTTGAGTCATGGATCGGAAAATTTTTCAGATCAGCAGAAAAAGAAAAAAAAGAAGACAAGACAAATATAACCCTGAATGTCCTCTATTTACTTTGTAAAACACTTTCCCCCATCAAATAGCGACAACATTAAACTCAAGATGAACAATATGTCAATTTAAATTTCATAAAAACAATTCAAAGTGCAATTTAAGGCATCATACCTTCTTATTTTAAACATGGTCCGTAAATGAAAAACTTAAAGTGCAAGAAAGTGTTTCTTCCTTTAATGTGGACAGGGAATTAAGAACATCTTAAAGTGCAATATAAGGCATAATGTGTTCTTCTTTTAAACATGGAGAGTGAATTAAAAACCAGCCCATGTCCACATCAGTGAAAAAGAAGAAAAGAAAGAAAGCAAAGCATATCTGAGCTTATAATTTATAATTCTTTTTCAAAAAGAATCTGATCATGATCTTTATTTCCTTATATTTCTGTCCTTAAGATTTTTCTATCCACTTTAATATAGATCGTCTAAAAAAATAAGAGAAAATGTATTATTAATGGCATACAAAAGCTATGACTTATCTTTAGTATAACTTCATTTAACAGATATAGAGCTGCTGAGGGAAAACACAAAAACAGGAAGTTTTTTATAGCCTGCCTACAACATGCTATTTGATTAAAATGTGTTTACATGATGCTGCTTCCCACTAACTGTCCCGGTAAAATTGTAAATTCATTTCATGTAGCTTGGTGAAATCAGACTTAAAGTATTTGTTCGTCCTTCATTTTGTTTCCTGGTCTGAAAGCCTGCTTTCTATTGGCCACATGCTTTTTTTTTGTCAATGCGTGCCAGTTTTGGTTGATGAAGCCATAACCCACCCTGGTGTGGATCAAGCACGGTTGACGATGCTAAGACGGAAGTAGAAACACTGAAAGGAGCCAGAGAAGCTTTTTTTGTTGTTTTTTCGGCTTTTTCCACAGATTATTTATTAATCTCAATTATTATAGATTAAAACAAATATAAAAATGCCTTTAATTTGAACTTCAAAATGTTTTCATTGATTACGGATTCTTCAAAACACGGTTTCTAACCTTTAAAACTATTTACTATTTTTGAGGAAAAAAAATTGTTTTTTGTTTTCCCGAAATGTTCTGATAGACCTGATATTGTTTATCATCACTTGAGTTAAATGAATTTCAACACTCCTGATATTTAGCAACCCTTAATAGTTGAATGAGGGTTGTTTTTTTTTTAATGAGGGACATATTGTATGAGTTCTACCACAGTTTCCATAATTCTTCTCCCCACATTGCTGGTTTTTCTTGTTGCTGATCCTGCAGCTTTGGCCCATGCTTTCTAAACTCTGGATCTCCATCTGCATTTGACTCCTAAACTGTTCTCTAGCCTTGGCTCTGTGACAGAAAATCTTTGTAAATATTAACGATACTGCTCAGGAACCCTAACAACCTGCTGATATACCCCAAAAGCAAGCACAGTGGTTATAGAAAACCCTATTCTGAAAAAGTCTGCTCACATTTTCTACCCCTTTTGGAGCAGGACATTCACACATTTGGAAATATCATATTAGATGCTAAAAGCTACTGGCTTAGATAAACCGAGAAGTATCTCATAGAGAATCAAAAACTTTTCATGAAATAACATTTTTTTTTCTGACCAGCAGCAGATCATTACTATTTCTGCTGCAGTGTGGTACTTTCAGACAGTCGAATAAATGTAGTCAGCGACACAGGCACTTTTAAAGAAGAGATGCTTCCTGCAGAAAACTATAGCGGAAAAT
The DNA here is from genome assembly GCA_034780135.1 of Jordanella pulchra. Lineage (NCBI taxonomy): Eukaryota > Metazoa > Chordata > Actinopteri > Cyprinodontiformes > Cyprinodontidae > Jordanella > Jordanella pulchra. The sequence goes on along the minus strand of JAUZNJ010031525.1, from coordinate 16,174 downwards.
AAGGGGATGAGTTCTTCCAGTGTGCTTCTATAGGTCAAACAAAATACGGTGGAAAATTGATGCTTGTTACATAAGCTGCTACCGTTTCTGCCATTAATAATGTGCAGCTGCACTGTATAGAAGATTTTCCCTGCATATCAAATGGAGAAAATCTGCCATTTTTCTTTACCCAACATATCAATTCAGAACTTTGTAACCCTAAATAGCTTGTCTGAAAGGGATGTCATTCGAGGTGTTGTCAGTGACAGCCTTTTCTATGGTAGCTGAACTGAGATATTCCCCTTTGTCCAGTTGGAGGAGAAGAATGTATCGAGTCTTATCGATTTCATGAATCTTAGTGTATACGTATATTATATATTAATTTTATCTTAGTATATATATTAGTCTTTTTTATTGCATGCCTTATAGCCACAGTGTTTAGATATTTTTATTATTTTATTTATCCTATATATATTTATCCTATATTATTTATCCTATATTATATGTTATATGTTTCATTATATGTTCATTATCTGTTTTATGTTGCACGATTGTACCATAAAAGATTCCTAGTTTGTAAACTCCTTCACTAACAATGGCAATAAACCTTATTCTGATTCAGATTCTGATTCTGATGAAATATCCTAAGTCTAATCATATCTAATCACTTAGTAAATTGTGGCTCAGGATGAGGGGGGGGGGACTGAGGTACGAGGCACTTTAGTAAGAAGTCCTCACACATGAAAAAAATCAGATCATATGAGTCCATTAGATGTACAAGTCTTACATTTCAAAGGATTCCTAGTTATCAGAAAATGCAGGTTAAAAACGCTCCTTTCTGAGACAACCCAGCAGTTTGTGAGTCCCAGACTGACAGCTTTCACTGCTCCTGGACAAGCACGTTGGTGTGATCAATTTTACTACCATCCCTTTTTGCGAGTAAGCATGTAGCAACAGTGGAAAGGAAAACTCCCCTTTAACAGGAAGAACTCTCAATCAGAACCAGACTCAGTGTGAGCACTCAGTGTGAGCATTCTTCTTTATTGACTGACTGAAAAACAAAACACAGAATCACTGATGGAAGTTTCTGTCCTTCTGTAGCATTTTTTAGTTGCTTTACCCAGGAGAGAAACACAACTACATTTTTTTGTTGTTGTTGTGTTTGCTGTCACAGTAAAGGCGCAGTTGGATTTACACAAAAGGACCAGTCCAGGTATATTGTCCACACAGGGAAAACATGAAATTGTTAGCAGCAGCACTGTAGTTCAGCAACGCCCCCTCCTGGAAGTCATCAGAGCTAATTAGGACTCCAGGACAAACAAGGCTTAGAATAACCAAAACCACTCTATGTAGGGATTTCTAGTTTTCTGAAAAAATATTGTTGAAAAAGTCAATGAAATGGTGAAAAAAAAGGAGGATCATACAGAGGCGCTCATTTTGGGCAACTTTCATGCTAGTCCAAAATTACATTACATGCTCAGGAGTTGATAGCATAGAACTACTGGGTAGAATCTTCATCTAAAACACTCATGTTTAATGCTTTTGTTTTCTTGGAGGTCATTGAACATTAAGCGAGTGTTCTGTAAAGTTTTCATCCAGGCAAATAGTTTTTATGACACTCCTGACCTGGGAATGAAAAAACTTCCCTCTGGCTTTGGGATTAAGTGTAGTTGCTTGTTTGATAATAATCTAAGGTGTTTTGCTTACAGTTGTAAGGTATCTATCTATCTGACATCCAGAGGTTAATAAGGACTTATAACTACACCTGCTGCTTCCTCAGTGGTCAGAAGAAATTATTTTCCTGTGGAACAAAATGCGAGACTCTCCACAAACATGAAGAAGGAGTTTTACTTATGATTCGTAAGTGGGAGTTCTTTTGTTTTAACCCTTTAAAGCCAAGCGTATCACATGTAATACATCAGTTTTTGAGACCTCTGGATCATCAGTGTGATATTTGTGTTCTTAAAAACCCTGACTTACAAAATCAGACACATTTATTGAACAGATAATGCATTATCATTATTTTACAGAAATGACTAATGTTTTAAAATGTATGCAAATAAACAATCTAATCTAACTTGTATAAAATGTATGAGTTTTTTTATTTCATTTGTCATAATTCAATGACAACTCTAGTTTTTAAAAACATCCAAATTTTCTGTCAATTATTTTATGCTATAGGCTTTAAAACATTAACAGTAAATGTTAGTATTTATTAAAGCAGTTTTCCAATGGCATGAGACAGAGAAATTTCTATTTTATCATATATAGTTCTTTCTAGAAGAAACATTTAGTTGAAATAAGATCGACTTGCTTGTAGCCATCAGCATCACCACTCATCTAGATTTGTGTCGGAGAAAAATCTAATTCCAATTCTCACTCTCCCTCCGCTCTGGAGCCTGACTGCTCCTAGGGGGACCGTATCTGTCAGATGGCAACACAATGCCTTTGTCCCCATGGGCGATATCCAACATAAAAGGCTGTCACTGCCAATAGAATATAAATGAACAGTCATCAGTGGGACCTGAAGGTGAGGAAACTCTCGTCGAAAAGGAGAGCTGCTGATATGTGCCATAGCGTTTCTTGAGATGGTATATATCATGGAAAACCCCTTTAACTGCATACAGAGAATAGGAGCTAATGAGCTAAAATGATCTGGAGGCTAAGTCTGCAATTCAGAACAGAATTGAAAGTGAAACTCCTAACTGAATGCAGGAATGAAAACACATTGTTTATCCCACTTATCCCACTGATGGCAGATATATTTAGCTGCCTAGATATTAGCCTAAAACCTGATCACTGATAGAAAGGGTTCAGACCTGCCACTCCTTCAGAGGCAATTAAAGAAAGCTTTAGAATAAAATAATTAATTTAAAAGGTTAAAACACAAAACGGAAATAAGCACCAGTGTTAAAAATGATAGCTAGGTGTTAATAAATGTGCTGGGGGTGTACGGTGTAGCAGTGGTTAGCGATGTTGCCTTCTGGGTTTGATCCAAGCCTGGGGTCTTTCTGCATGGAGTTTGCATGTTCTCCCCGTGCATGCGTGGGTTGTCTCCGGGTACTCCGGCTTCCTCCCACAGTCCAAAAACATGACTGTTAGGTTAATTGGTATCTCTCGATTGTCCCTAGGTGTGAGTGTGTGCGAGAATGGTTGTGTGTCCTTGTGTTGCCCTGCGACATACTGTCGTCCTGACCTGGGTGTACCCCATCTTACACCCATAGTCTGCCGGATATAGGCACGGGCCCAACCGTGACCCTAACGGATGAAGCGGGAGAAGATGGATGAACTTTTACCTGATCGGCACCTTATGACCAAGTTTCTGTTTCAGTGGGCCCTGGTTCTCAAAACAACAATGTCAGCGCTAATGAAAGTCAACAACATTTTGAATCCATCAAAGTCAAACTCAACCTAAAACTTTTCTCCTGACCACTCAACAAACTCACACTGAAAAAATCAATACCAAGCAAGGCTTGTTTGGACTCCAGACTGGCAACAGATCTCACTTAGATGTTGTAGTAAATTGCATCACATTTATTTCCTTCTTTACAGCATGTGAAATAGTTTTTCCAAATAAACAGAATTTTTCTTCAGATGGGATTTATATTGGGGGCATTTGAACCTCATTCACTCAGACCCAGAATAGTTTAGCCCTAAATTTTCACATCCAGATTGTCTTCCAGGACCTCTGTGTTAGTTCATACCAAGATTAAGAGTTTAGGCATTGTACACGTTTAGAAATACCTTATAACCCATGAGTATGCATTTTTTGGAAAATCAGGATCTATGACAGGAGGATTTCTGCAGTGCTGCTGCATCTTTGCAACACATCTCTGCGTCCCATTGCATGCATTGAAAGAACTGCTTCATTTAACTTTTTGTGCAAATCCCCTTTTATACTGGAGTCTGTTGAATCGAATCATCTATAAATGAAATAAGACACAAGAATGAGACATCCTTGCTCCGTTCTGATTTCATCCGCTTCCACCTCGCATTTTATCAGAATAGAGAGGGGCCCTAATTCACAACATACACACAGTTCTAAGGAAAGGGGGTAACACAGCTGAATGTTAACATATATGATTTGTACATAAGCACTTCCTTGTCTCACGACTATTCTGACCTTCCACAAGTCCATCATTAATGGACTTCAGGTTTCCTGGGATCCTCCCTAAGGATGTTTCTCCCCAAGAGTCTTCCTCCATAACGATCTTTTCCAGACAAAGTCTCAGTGTGCTTTTATAATAAATCAGTCACACCTGAGACTCTGGTGTTTATAGGAAAAGGTCCTTGGGCTCCTCTTCTCACGGTGATGCACACTGAAGGAATTTAAAGTCGTCTCCTTTCTTCAAGAATATATACACATATTAAGAAATGTATCTAACTACTACATTTTAAAATAAAAGCACATATTAACTGTCATTTCTAAAAATCATCTAAACAAACATTAGATAGAAGCACTACAATTATTACATTATTCTAACAGAGACTAAGCCTGTGGCATTCTACAGTGCCAGTGGAAGGCTTTTAATAATTCTGCTCCGGTTGCCAGGAATACTCTCCAAACGTAACTAAAGCAGTCTGAACTGATCTCATTTAAAAATGCTTGTTTTAATTTTTTTTAACTGTACTTTGCAATATTTTAAACAGTATTGTATTTATTTTTTATGTCAGCGTGCATTTAATAGCATTTTTTTGTAAACTACTGTTTCTTTGGTGTTTTGAGCGGCTAACTATTAGTCTGGTCATCCTTGGAAAAGATGCCATGGTCTCAATGGGTTGTTTCTTTACTTGGTTAGATAAACACAAATTTTATACTTTAAATAATAATATTTTAGAACGTTTTATAAAATAAAACATATTTTCTTTCTGTTTTTACATCCAACCATCTTCTCCCACTGACCTGTCAGGATCACAGTGGGGCTGGTGGCCAACAGGCAGGTACAACCTGGACAGGATGCCAGTTAACCCAAGAGTCATCTTTTTGGACAGTGGGATTAAGCCAGAGCACCCTGAGAGAACCAACACATGCACAGAGAGAGACAAACTCAATGCAGAAAGACCCTATGTCATGATCTACTACTATGGGTATTTGGTTCTGTTCCAGTTTTCACTTTGGGTTTTCTCTTACACTTTAATTTACGTCATTCTGTGTTTCTAAGTCATTAGTTTTATTTCCATTTAGTGTCATTTCTCGTTATATTTAAGCCCAGTTCTGCTCCTTGGTTACTCTCTGTTGCTTCCTTGCACCACTCTCCTTTCCTTTGGCTCCCTTCTAGCTACTTCTGTCCACACCTGTTCCCAATCAGTTGATTACTCCATCCGTTGTTCTGTTTGCTATATATACTCCTCCTCTGCAGCTACAATTAGCTGGATTCTCTTCATTCCCTCCTGATGCCCTTTGTTCTGGTCCCTGGTTTGTTATCTCTGGATTTATGCCTCTGTTGCCACCACCTTCATCATTAAAACTACAAGAAACCATCTCTGCCTCCATCTCTGCATTTGTTTGCTGACAAACCTCCACACAACCTATGCGAGAAATGGAACCCAGGACCTTCTTGCTCCAAGGCAATACTGCTATGCTATAAACTTCACCACTGTATGGATCCTAACTATGTATGAAGCCAAATTGGTTTAGAAATCTATTTTTTCAAAAATGAATAAAATCATTCAAAAAAATAGATTTTCATTCAGGTATTATTTGTCAGATGATAAACATTGTTTTGATGATCTGAGATGTTTCATTTAAACAAAACAAATAGGGGAAGAAATGTCAAAGGTAAATACTTTTATCCTAGTTGTTTGGCTTTTTTTTCCACAATCCTTCAGTGCAGATTTTAAAACGACCTCCAAGAAGCAATGTCCAGAGCTCATGGACTAATTGTGCTTGTCAGCAGCTGTCTGGAATAATTTGCTGAACAGTCTTCGCACAACTGCAAGAAGGATAGTGGGAGCAGAAAGAAAGTGCAGAAAGAACAGACCCAGAGAGTGGCAATTATCGCTTTTTATGTAATACTGTAACAGCTGCTCATGTTTGGAGCGGGATAAAGCTGTTTGTCTTAAGTTGAAATAATGATGAAGCCCCAAGGCCCTCAGCATCCATCTCTAGCATTACGCCACGCTGCTCAGGATTAGTTCTTTCAAAGCCACATTATACAATTCAACTGTGAAAAATGGAGACCTTCATGCATATTTTAGACAATATTTCTTTGGACTAACCCCAATATGTTCTTTTTTTCCTTCTTTATTTCATGCTGCTTTGACGGAGTTAATGATGAAAGGATCGTCTTAGAGATGCCATGCAGGAATTTCCCTTCGGGTCTGGATGAACGATTCTCTGTCCGTTGGTTGAATACAAAAGCAGCTGTTTTCGAAGCCCCATCTGAACACCACACTTCTCATTGCAAGCACATTGTGAAGTAGAAAAACTCAAAAAGCCATACGATGACTATTACAGAACAGAATGTTGTGTATTCTCTACATTGAAGGACTTTTTTCTATTATTCTAACTCGGTAACAGGCATCATTTTAACCTCATTGTGAAAAATGAAGCTGAAGTAAGTCAGTTTTTCTGTATTTTTTTTCCTTGATTTGATGAGGTAACAAAGACAATTTCCCAAAAAGAATAATAAGATTATTGTATTTTAGGGAGAAAATACTAATTTCATTAGCAGATCATCTTATTAACCTGCTCTAATGAAGGCGAAATCACTTATTTTAAAACATTTCTCTTATTTTTAAATCAGTTTTTTTCCAGTATACTGCTTTCTTTATATTGAAGGTGAGAAAAATGTCTGTGAAGGAGGAAGTTACTGTTGATCAATCAAGAGCCTCCAGTGGCTAAAACTTTTATATATGCTAATATACTAATAACCATTCTTCTTGGCTTGATATTAGGTATTTTACTTCTTTCTGGTGCCTAATAATCCTCTGTCTCCCTAATCCTGGCTCACTTTAAACTAATCATTCTTAACATTAAACAGGCGGGTTTGGAGATTATTATTATTATATATGCTTGTTCAGTCTAAATTTCTCAGTGGACATTATGTTATCCTGGTTAAAAACTTTGAAAAGTTGTTTGCAAGAGATCTTAAAACATAATTATTATCCCTTAGTCATGCTACTTTTGAACCCCCATGTTGTGTAGCCATACAATATGGGTGTGTTAAAAGAGACAAATGGCCCCGTGTTTTCAGCATCATTACAGGGCACTAATTAAGACATAAATCAATGTTAAGGGTGACTGCTGCAGTGTGCTTGTTGCTCACTGCGACCTTGCTGCCAGACTTTTGCACTGAGCCGTAAAGACAGCAGCATCCTTCAAAAGATCTTTAACTCTGCTCTTCTCTGCCTCTGTCCATTTACTCTATCCATCCTGTCTGCAGTTCATTTTCATTTTCCTCCTTCCTGTTTTTTTTTTTAATTGTTTCCAAGTTCAAGCATTCGCTTCATTTATCTCATTACATTCACTCTTCCTTATCTACCTTCACTTTTTCTTCCGCCTGCCACTCATTTATAGCCTTCTCCTCTAACTGACGTACAGCCCTCTGAGTTGTTTACTGAACACGCAGAAGCCGTCGTCTTCCTTCCTTGTTAGAGTCACTGGCAGCACTCGAGTGTTCGACTCCTGCTGGCACCGAGAAGTCCTCGGCGTCTCCTTGATGATTGTACTCTGAAGAGCCGGTTGACTGCTTGAGAACATGGTTTCAAACAGCCACTCAGAACCAGTGGACCACTGCCTACTGCAGAGGTAATCATGTGGCGTCCATCAGGGTTTTTCAGTTTCCTTTTTGACAGTCTGACAAATGATCAGATAACTCTAACCAAGAATTTTCATTATAACTCAATGATTAAAGTTAGAGGTTTATTTTATTTTGTGTTTTTCACGTGGAGTTTCCAAATTCATGGTTTATTGTAAACCATCTTATCGTAATTGAAATGACAAAAGAATCAGGTTTCAGTTGCATATCAGAAACCAAATGTACAGAGATGGATTATCGCTGAAATAAAATATGATTTCTTACATGTAAACAACAATCATTACGCTTGTTTTTACTTTTCAAGCAGAAAACCAGCAATAATACATTTTAAAACTGAGGAATAAAGATAGCACAGTGCTTATGTTGTATCTACCCACTTTAGCTGAAATACTTTTAGTAAGACACTTCTTGTAAACCTCTACCACAAAGGTTTGGTCCCAGTGAGGGTTCTAGAGCCGTTTTACCAAAGGGGTCATGGTGGAGCAGGTCTGTTTTTTATTTGCTTTGTTTTTGGTTATTTTGGTTTTTAATGGAGGTAATGAGCACAAGAATAAAACCAAAAAAGAGCAATAGTTCATCGAGAGCCAGAAATCCATTGTCCGCTCTGAACCATCTATGTCTTACCCACTCCTCCTTTTTTGTCGATAGATATTTCAGGGGCTACTTGCATGTACAACTCGATTCAAACAACAGTATCTCAGAGGGAAGAAGATTTGGGCTTTGACTAGGCCAATTGCTTGTTTTTAAACTCTCAAAACGCTCATGGTGCATTTTAATGTATGTTTTTGGGGTCAGTGACATATCGTAAGATCCATTTCTACTTTAGCTTTAATTATGCTGCAGGAGTCACGTTTTTCTCAAGTCTGTTATTATAGTCTCTTCTCTCAGACTATGGTGTTGGGTTCATGGCAAACCATTCCCCTGTTCTCTGGTTTTGACTCATCTGTCCAGAAATCTTGACCTTTTTTTACCTTGCCTCTATCAAACGTTGGCCATGTTTTCTGATAGAGTAAATGCGTTCATCCTGTACAACCCCTTCTAAAGGTTTAAGCTGAGCAGACTGCTAAGGCAGAAAGCCTTTATACTCACAGCAAGAGCATGTTGTGGATCGTATGACCTTTTAGGGCTTTTAGAAAATGTCTTTTAGCTGTTTTAGTTTAATTCAGTTGGTGTTTTTGTCCAATTTTGATCCAAATTTTAACTGTAAAATTATTCAAAAGCTGATTAAAAAAAAAAAAAACACCCTGTAAAACTCACTTCCCCAGTCCCACAAAACTAACCTATGATGGTTGTTCACACAGTGGTCACACAACGTCAGAGCCAATGTTGATGTCCTTGTTTTGCTGCTGCTGCCTCCCTTCCCCTCGATCACACTGAGCAAATCAATCTGATTTCATCAGAGCATGTTTTGAAAATGAGCCATAGTGTTGCAGAAATAGAACGCTGAGTTCTGCTGGCTCTCCCTCACATTGATTTCTCTCTGTAAGTGCCGCCACTGCCAGCTCTGAGGGGAATCGGCTTTGACTTCTCATTTTTGCCTCTGAACCTACAAAGGGGCAAGTCACAACACAGGTCCTGCAGTGATTTGGTAGAGTGGAAAAAAAAGACTTACGGTCATGGAGAGTTTATCAGAAGAGACAAAACTGTCCTGACTGAGATAAAGAGGAAGCCAAGAGGAAAAAGAAGATGAGATCTTCCAGAACAAAACTTTGCAAAAGTATTCACCCCCTTGGCTTATTAGCTATTACCTATTTTTTAACCTAATTTTATGTAATGGACCAAAACAAAATAGTCTAAGTTGATGATGTAAAATCAAAACTAAATGAGTGAGAAAAAAAATAGAACAAATGAAAACTGTAAATTGGCAAATCCATATGTATCCAATCCCTTGGCTATAAAGGCCTTAAAATCTAATGCAACCAGTTATCTTTAAAAGTTATATAATTAATGTACTGAAGTCCAGCTGTGTGCAATCCAAGCTTTTCCAAAAGTCCACGATGAACCAGGCATCAGACCATCAAGACCAAGGAGCTTTTCAAACAAATCAGGGATGCAGTGGTCAGATTCAACTGGAAAGCAGGTGGGAAGCCGATAGGCTCAGAGACTCATCCCAAGTGACCCACAGCTATAACCTGCTCAAAAGGTGGCTCTTCAAGTGTTGACTTGAGGAGGAGCTTATCGCTGAAGTTTTCTGTTATTTTCTCCTGCTTGCTGCTTGCTTCATAACACACTTTCAAAATTACGGTCAGGTTGTGTAAATAAAATGGTGCAAACTTTCAAAAAATCAATTTTGATTGTAGTTTGTGAAGAGACAAAATGGTAAAAATGCCAAAGAGGGGAGTGGACACTTTTAGTTGGTATTTTACAAAGAATAGTTGATAATTCTATGTATTAGGTCCCTATCAGAGTAGAGTCTATTCTTCCTGGGGTCCTATTATAACCATTACAGTAAAAATCCCAGTATTTTAGGAATTACAATAAAAAGAGACAACATAAAAACATTGCACACAAACAGTAGCTAAAAGAACAAAAATACTGTAAGATAAGTAAGAAAACATCTATATGTTCTACCTAAAGATATAACATCTGTTCCCTTTAGTACTACATTATATATCATAGATATCTTTAGATTAGTATTAAACCTTATATGATCACCAATTATTGTTAGTTTAGAAGGCAACATGTTTTAATAAAAGAAGGGTATGTAAATAGATGTTTACTTCAGGTTATTAGTTCTGGGAATTTTAAGTATAAAATTAACAGCATAGGCTCTACTACTATTAGAATTATGTCTGCTACTCCTGGGTAGTAACTGTGAAAAGAGGCTAAACGATTTATGTGAAATCCAGATTTTGTGTAAAGATAAAAGGCTGGTAGTCTGTCATAGACCTTTACCAATGACAGGCATTCATTTATTAAATTAACATTAGTTCTATAAGGAAAGCCAGGTCCTAATCCTTTGCACTTTTTCCTCACTACCGATAGATTATTTCTTAACTAATAGGCTGTATGCCTCATAAATAAAACTTCATGGTCTACAATATCAAATGCTTAAAATCAACACCAACCAAAAATGTTCCATCCATCCATCTTCTCCCGTTTCATCCATCAGGGTCGCGGTTGGGCCGGTGCCTATCTCCGGTAGACTATGGGCGTAAGGCGGGGTACAGCCAGGACAGGACGCCAGTCTGTTGCCAGGCAACACATAGACACACAAGGACGCACAACCATGCACACAGACACTCACACCTAGGGACAATTGAGAGATGCCAATTAACCTAAAAGTCATGTTTTTGGACTGTGGGTGGAAGCCGGAGTACCCGGAGAGAACCCACGCATGTAAGGGGAGAACATTTTATTCTTTAAATAAGTAAGCCAAACCACCATTTTCCATCTTCATAATACAATAAAAGCAGGTCTTAATTAAGTGTTGGAGATGGAAGGTTACATTTATAGTGCATTAATTTTGCATTATTCATCTATGTATGTGAGATCCTTTTAAAATTCTCCAAAATAAAAACTGCTTGCCATGGGCTCAAGGTGAACATTAGCCTGAATGTTTACATCTGCCATATATACGTTAAGCAGGCGTTCCATTTTTAAATAATTAAACTACAAAACTCAGCTGCTATTAAATGTACAAAAAAATGTTTACTGTTTTAAAAAGCTTAGGAAGAAACATGCCAAATACCCCTTAGGATAAAATCACTGCATTTAAAAAAAAATTTTAATTAACCTTTTGGGCAAAACTGGATTCAATTTGGCTGTTTCCTTTTTCTCTACTGATTTGTAAAACACCACTGCTACACACGTATACAAAAGTGGACTTCGAAATGAGAACAGACTTTCATTTTCTAAGCAAATACCAAATGCTTATCTACCACCTCTGCTCAAGCCCTTGCAGCCCTTGTGTCGGACGTTAATCTGATGATGGAGCCTCAAATATGGGCAAACAATAACTCAGCAGTGCATTGGTTTGGTCTTTTTCCCTCCAATTTCCTTCTATAGATTCTATTATTTGCTTTCTTTCTCACAAGTTTGCCTACACAAAGCTCTCATCGCATATTCCCACTGTTGAAATTTGCCGTCTTACATTTGTACGTGTCATCTACACAGCTTTAGAAGGTGTTAAATATTAGTCATTTTGTCATCTAAACTCCCTATATTTAAATAAACCAGTTTTAGTTTGTTTTAATGTTAATAAAAGTTTGATTCCAACATCATGTGTTGCTTTTTTTCAGTAAAATAAATTCCACCTAAATATTTTCTTCAGATTTAATCTGTAGATGTTGCTTCAGCCATCTTTTTTCTTCTAATTTGTTATCTGTGGTGTACTGTAGGGCACATCACCAAACAGACCAAAATAGAGACAGATACATATATGGTAAGGCATAGTGGTGGAGGAATCATGCCCCGGGGTTACTATTGAGACAAAACTACAACATTTTGACCCAAAACTCAAAGCTGTAACACAATACAACTTTATCCATGTTTACACCTCCAGCGCAATATGTTTGTATAAAAAGGTTTTCTGATTAAATAATGACACCCTTCTGTCTTATATGGTTTTCTTGTGTTTACCTTAAGCCTTTCCAGTATTTACTATAAGAAGACCACTTTGTGTTATGTGTGTGTGTGGGTATGATATTGCACATGTACTCCATGAATAAATATGGCAGTTATTTCCCCAGCTGTAGAAAAAAAAAGAGGAAAAAAATCCAAGAGCAAGCATAAAAAAAACACAAAAAATATTTAATGCTAAGACACAAGCAGCACTCGGAATACAACATGTACACTGGTGTTAAGTAAAGTGGGAGCTAATGCTACTGAAGCTGCAGAGTTGATGAATGCGTGAGTAAGTTAATCCCACAGTTTTCTACTGTGGACGAAAATGTTTTTGTCTACTGAATGCAACCAGTGGGAAAAAAAAAAATTTTCAGGCTCAAAAAGTACTAAGTAAAAACTTATCAAGAGGAATACCTGGTTCATATTGGTTTATTTTAACAGGATGTTTTTTTTTATTTTGACTGTGTCCTTTTAAAGTAGATCAAAAGTATTGGCTCTTTGCAACATTTCCATGCTACCTATTAAATCTGTGTATAAACTCTTATTATTATGTTATTCTTTATTTTTTCTGTTCTAAAAAGGCAGTAATTTGACTAATTGTGCAGCCTTGTTAGCCCTGCTGTTTATAATTAGCATGAGCAACTGTTGAAAAGTCAGGAAAGCAGCCTGGATGATGGCATAGTTAGTAACACTGCTGCTGTGCAGCATGGAAATCATGGGTCTCATCCCAGCCTGAGGCCTTTATGTAACAACATTTTTGAGTTTCTCTTTGTGTTTCATTGCTATTAAAATTATATACACTACCAATAAAATGTCAACACATTTACTCAACCAAACTAAGTGCAAATTATTACCTTCACTTTTGAGGATAAATTTGTAATAGTTTGTTATGGGATTTTTTACAGTGCATGCAGGCCATTCGGCACATAAAAATTTGTAGCTTTTTTAGCACTAATGCAATTAAGTAGCTAAGCAACTACGCTAATGCTAAAGTCAGCCTTGCTGAAGGGCATGTGTTTGTTAGATGGTTCTAAGATCAAATTGTGAAAGACTTAAAGTTCTTAGTATGATTCCAGTACTATTTAATCTCTTTATTATAAAAGGATTTATTTAGAAACGGAAAATAAGATGCATAGTTTTTGGGTGAAAATGGAAATGAAATAACAGTAAAAGAGGGATTCTGTTGAAATTACCGGTAGTATATGTGTGACCAGGGTGGGTTTTTTAAGCAGGGAGTATTTGTACATGTGCACATGGCTTTGAGTTTTAAAAACCATAAGAAATTGCATATTTTTTATGTTTCTACCTGTGTAAACAATGTATCTAAATACATGTAGTAAGGTCATGTGCTCAGAGATCATAATCACAACTTTGTTACATAGATGTTCAGGCAAAAGCAGGGGGGAAAAAAAACTCTTGTTTTCAATTCATCATTGCAGCGCACACGCTGCATCAGTGGTCATCAAACCAAAAAATATGGATTTAGGAAACACAGGAAAGACGCGAGAGGAAACAGATTCAAGAAGGAGTGTTATGGCCAAGAAAATTACATTAAATACCACGAAAGATCCAACAAGAGCTACAGAAGTCTGCTGAGCCTGGCAGATGAGAGAATGACTGCTGTTTAACATCAGCATGGATGTGAATGTGCAGCTGTTCTGCAACTCCTATTAACAGGAACCCACTGCCAGGCACTCAGGAGCACTTGGCCTGTTTTTACAGCGAGGTTCAAGTCCAAAAACCATTTCATTTTAAATACATGCTGGAAACTGTATTTGTTTGAGGTAGTAAAGGTTTAAAACAATCTTTGTTTTTAAGGAATTTCTTTTCTTTATAGATTATTTACAATTATTACATTAATTGGAAAAAAAAAAGAAATCTAGATTTTGCTGTCAGACGGCAGGTCAAATGAAAATTGGTCATTTGGATAAAGAACATTCAATGAATCTAAACAGAACGGGAAAAGATAAAGGCAACTGGAAAAAAGAAACAGCTACTCAATAAAATAACAAAGGAAAATCATTTGTGATTTTAATCTCAACAGTCTACATTTATTCTCAGAATACTGAATTTAATGTGAGAATTATTCTCAAAGATTTACAACCACTTGTAATTTCCCTACATTATCAAAGTGATAATCCTGGGTGTTCAAAATTGCAATAATAAATTCATAATTCTGAGATCAAAGCCCAAAACCTGAGAATAAAGTCAGAATTCTTGGATTTAAGTCAGAATTCTGAGAATAAAGTCTGAATTGTGAGATTAAATTTAGAATTTTAAGATTAAAAAATGGTAAATTAGAATGTGTGGTGGCTAAATTAGGTACCAAAGGGTAATAAACCCACTAGATTGCTGAAGGTTTGTAAAGGTCTTTAGTATGTGTTGAATTTGCATCAGCACACACTCTGTTTAGGATGTTCCATATTTTTATCCACGGCCAACACTGAACGCAACACTTGAGCCTAGATAACTGATTTTTTAAATTTTTTTTATCTGTTCAATGAGGCTCTGAAGGTTGATCATTTTCACTAAAATCCAAAACTGCCACCCACTGGGAGTTTGACCAATGCACTATTTTTTCCCCTAAATATTTAGACTGAAAATCAGGTCAGACCTGCAGTTCTGGCAGAGCCAAAAACTACCTACCGATCATGATTCAGCTTTTTTTTAACGTGTTGCTCCGCTGTGATAATACAGGAAACGATTAACAGAAAAAAAAATCTGCTTAGTACTAAATGTATTCAATACATTTTGTCCTCACTTGCTGATACCTCTCTGCAGGCAATCTGTGAGGGAATAGTAGTGCACCTGTTTCACAGGTCGACATAAAACCTTTTCATCGAACTAGAGTGATGACATTTAGAAACGCCGCTTCCTCATATCTAATCAGGCACCTTTTCAAATCTGACTCACCCAAATGTAAATGTTGATATATTACTCACCCTTCCCTGTGCTTACAGCAAGAGAGTTTATTTTATATAAGTAAAAAGAGGAAAAGGAAGAACTACAAAGAATTTAATCAACCGTCTAACTTATCAATAATCCAGTAGATTCTGGTAAATTTACAGAATACAGAGCGTTGCAAAAGTATTCATTAACTATTAGTTATCTAACCTTTTTTACAGTAAGCTTGCAAATTATTTTCATAGACCAAAACAAACCCTTTACAAATGCTAATTTTAACTTTCATTACACCTAGCACCCTGGTTTGATCCCAGCTCTGGTAGCATGTTTGGGTTTGTCATCCATGTGGATGGCGAACCTCTTCCTCAGTATCAAGAGTTCTGCAGCCTCTAATGATTTTTCTTTCACAATTTCTCTCCATCCAGCTTCTTCTCAACTCTAAGCTGTTCCCCTCTTCCAGCAGGACAAAATCCACCTGATGCTACCACCAACATGTTTTTAAATTCTGACTAACTTAGACATCACAGTTACTTAGATATGATTAAAGCACTTGCATCGTCTTTAAGTGAGGTTTGTGGTTGAAATGTGTCTGAGTATTTAGCCAGATGATCGACATCAGCTGACAAAAAGGTGCTTTTCTTTGCTTTCCCCAGATGCCAAGGACAAAAGCATAGATGGAAAGCGATTACATTTCTGAAGTGACATTTGACTGACAACTGCGAAAATATTAAGCTCATTTCAATCCGCATCCTGGGAGGAGATGAACACAAACAATTCAAGGTTTGGATGTCCTTCTTTATGGGCAACAACTGGCCTTAACCAGCTCTAACTTTTGATCCGCTTTCTATAATCTTCTGGAACACATACTTGTTTGTCACAAAAACATTCAAGTTTGGTTCTTTCATAAATTTATTATGGGTCTGCTGAAAATGTGACCAAATCTGCTGGGTCAAAAATATACATAC
>JAUZNJ010031523.1:0-14179 GCA_034780135.1 Jordanella pulchra | reverse complement strand
AAAGAAAGAAAGAAAGAAAGAAAGAAAGAAAGAAAGAAAGAAAGAAAGAAAGAAAGAAAGAAAGAAAGAAAGAATTTTTCTGATACAAAACAAAGTCTAATTTTCTTCCAGTGCTTCTTACAATAACAAAACTTTGGGAATGTGGGAAGCTAAGAAGTGGCATTTACTTAGGCTTGTTATATTACTGTGCAGATATCATAAATGTGAACTTACTTCAGTCGGACAGCATGTAAATTACACATCTTTACTAGCAGATATATCACAGGTTTCAGTGTGGCGTCTAGGGTCTGATCTCATTACTCTATAGCTATTGCTGCTCAGCTTGTCATAGAGTGATGCATGGATCTCTAACACTCTGAACATGTCTTGCAAAGTGCTTCGAAGCTCACTGACTTTGCTGCCCAAGGAGGGTACTGTGAAGGTGGAGGGGCTAAAGAGAACTAACCAGAACCTGTCAGCAGAAGGCAGACAGCAGCTCTTGAAATACAGAGAGCAGTGGGATGTTTTTCAGCATGAATAGACCGCCAAATTGTTATGGTAGTCATGAAATGTTCAGTTAAGTCTGAGATATGGGAAGGAGCTGGCTGCCTGAACAAGCTCCTTAGTTTTTTCACTACAAAAGAGCCGTTTCTAGGACAGGCATGAAGTTACATAAGGTGAAAATATAAAAATATACTGTAGAAAGTAAAGTGTTTGTTGAACTTACAAGGATTCCAATGATTGTTCTGAGATCTAAACTAGCATGGAAAAAAGGGTATTACTTTTAATTTTGTTTTCTATCTGATTTTTGGTTTTACAGAAGGAAAAAATGGTGAAAACTGAAAAAGGGATTCTCTGTTTAGCTGTGTCTCTATCCAGGACAGAGACACTGACAGAGCTATAGCTCATAAAGGTTTTGTGCTTTTTTTCTTGATAAGACTCTTGGATCCCTGCCTCTGCTACTTCTGCTTTTTTCCTGGATTGTGTTTTTCTCTCCTTGAACAAGTTCCTGAACCTGTGGTTTTGTGTTTCTCCCGCCTGTCTGCTCAGCTTATATCTAATGACTGCACAGACTAAGGTTGGTTCTGCTGATTATTTTATCTCCCCATGTTTTCTGGGAACAGAGAGGAGATATTAAAGAACAGGAGAGAGAGAAAAGAAAAGGAGAACGAGACTGAAAAACAGGGGACAGAGACAGAAGAGGAGGAAAGTGAATGTCAGGGCAAAGACTATTTTACTCAGTTCTTCATCAGATTTTCTGAAGTCTCTCAACTAAACATTTAATCATTCATCAATGATCATGTCTCAAATCTATTCCTCTCTGTCCAACTTTCTGGGTCCTATTAGCACATCGATCAGGGGGTAAACTGTAACAAGTGGCCTTTTATAAAATAACATGACTGGGATGAAGCTGAAAGTTTAAGTTCAACTTTTTTAATTAAAAAAGAACATGTCAAAAAGACAATGTGCAAGCATTCTCGCTTGAAGGGTTGTTTCAGTTAGTAAGCTTTATATCAATACCATCAATTCCAGGTGGGTCTGTCTCTGCTTAAAATAAGACAAAATGTTGTCTCAGTCCAGTCCTGATTTTATTATTGTATAATTTGGATAAAATCAAATTTGGCTTAAATCTGATCCCATTATGGTTTAATTTAATCCTGTTTTAGACAGGCTAGAGTTCAGTTATATATGAAAAGGCTTGGAGCCGACGTGTTTACCTTATAAAGTGCTTTGACTTGAAACTGACTGTCAATAGGTTCAATATAAATTAGTTCATTTAACTGATATGTGATATGTAGGCTTACTTATAGAGTGCCAAGCTTCTCCCTGGGGAGGCACATCCTTGGGCTTGGGATCCTTCAAATACTGTTTCTCCGAATCCAAACATGTTAGCAGGCCTGGCTGGATGTACCCAGACCAGTAGGTCTGAGAAATAACAGCATGTTAGCATCAGATAATGTTAATTCAAGGTCTGTAGGATTAGCTGTATCAGCAACTTTGGTTTCTATTGATCCACCTGTTGCATCCAGAGCGATGATGTCAGGGGAGGTCCACCTTCCCAGAGGTTGGTCCGTCTCAAACTTGAAATAATACTGGCCAGCATCACTCAGCTTCACATCCCGAATCTGGACTGAACAGCTAGAATAGTTGCCCCCGATGTACCTGGAATACAGGCAGCTTTTCAGTGAGATCAGTGCTCTGTAAAAATGGCAGATCACTCTTTCCTCTCACCGTGTGCGGCCGCGGTAAGACAGGCTAATCTGGTTGGGGTTGATGTGGTGAGCAAACTCCCTGTGACCCTCCACTGACACTCGGAACGACATAACCCTGTTCACAGTGTGACCCGTGGCGTTTCACACAACATTGTTATTCACTTAAACATGTCTAGAATGAGAGAAGCTGGGATCGACAAGACTGGGGAGAAATAAATGGTAGAGAAACTGGACCTAAACTGGTTCTACCTTGGATAAAAAAAACACACAAAAAAACTAATAGTCTACTTTTCAGCGTTTCCTCCAGCTGTTCTCATAAAGCCAAACAGTGTCATTAATTAGAGTTTAATTAACTTGACCAACAAAACAAAACATTGCAATGAAGTTTTTAACAATTTCCTTTTACATGATCGTGAACCTGTAGTATGTTATGCATTTATGTCTCTTTTTATAACTAAAGCATCGGTTTCTTATCAAGATCGTTTTTCTGTGTAAGAAAAATCCATGGCTAGGTGTTTTTAGAAGTTGTGTTTGGGACAATCCTCAGGTGGCCCGTTGAAACCAAAATATTACTTTTCTGGTCTAGTTTAAAAGCTCTTTCAGGGAAGAAAACTACAATCCCCATCTTGGTGAAAGCAAGTGTTGCTGGAGGTATGCAGTGCTAATGCTTTTTTTACAATGGTCAGACATGATGGGAGAAGTAAATGGAGTAAGTTACCTGTCAGACTGACAATAAAAACCCAAACATAAAGTTGGATTTACATGAAGGATCATTTAAATTGAAGGATATTCATGTTACAATGGCCAAAGTCCAGAGCTACACACAGCACAGAATCCGATACAAGAAATCAAAATAGATGAACTAAAGGTGTTTTTTTTCTATAGATGTACGAGAATAGTAGAGACATAGATTACATTATTAAAACTAATCACTCATCTGCACAGACTCCCATATGAGCTTCAGTGACATCCCATTCCCTATCCACAGGGTTTCTATATGATGTTGGTCCACACTTTACAGCTAGAACAGCTTTAACTCCTCTTGGAAGCTGTCCACAAGGTTTAGGAGTTCGTTTCTGGGAACTTTTGACAATTCTTCTAGAAATGCATTTGTGAGGTCACACAGTGATGTTGGACGAGGAAAGCCTTGCTCTCAGTCTGTTCTCTAATTCATCCTAAAGATGTTCTATCAGGTTCAGGTCGGGATTCTTGGTAGTTCAGTGAGATTCATCCACACCAGACTCCATCCATGTCCTTATGAACCTTGCTTTCTGCTCTGATCCAAAGTCATGTTGAAAGAGGAAGGAATCGGTTTCAAACTGATCCCACAAAGCTGGGGGAATTGAACTGTCCAAAAGGTCTTGGTATGAAGCTTTCAGGATAACCTTTACTGGAATTAAGGGGCCAAGCCCAAATGATACCACACCATAATCCCCCCTCCGCCAAACCCAGACTGGTCCATAATATTTTCCAAAAGGGGAAGTGCAATTCATCCCTCCAGAGAACGCATCTCCCCTGCTCTGAAGTCCAGTGGCGGCTGCTTTACATCACTGCATCTGACGCTTTTCATTGCACCTGGTGATGTACGGCTTGGAGGCAGCTGCTCGACCATAGAAACCCTTTCCATGAAGCTTTCTGTTCTTGAGCTAATCTGAAGGCCACAGGAAGTTTGGAGGTGTGTAGTGATTGATTCCAGAAAATGGCCGATGTCTTTGCATCATGAGCTACAGCATCCTCTGACCCCACTTCATCAGGTAAGGGTGGACTAACACTTTGTGGCTGAGTTTCTGTTTAACCCAAACAAGTTGACTGTGGAATATTTAGGAGTGAGGGCGTTTGTTGCACAGCAGGCATCCCATCACAGTTCCTCCCTGGAGATCACTAATCTCCTGAGAGCAACTGACTCTTTGACAAATGTTTTTGACAACAGTCTCTATATGAAGCTTGGCAGGCCTGATAAGAAGCTTGATGTTACACACCTGTGGGTATGGAAGTGATTGGAACACCCGATTCCAATAATTTGGATGAGTGAGGAAAACCTTGTTGTACCTCAAAACCCTTGGATTTGTAACTGCAGTGAAAGCTGGGTTTCTAAAGGCTTTCCTCAGCTGGGATGAATACATAATGATTAACACGACAAACAGATTTATACTGGTAAAAAAATGCATAACTTTGAGAAAACTTTAACTCCACAACAAGAAAACGTTTTTTTTAGGTCTGTCACATACGGTGCAATATGATATAATATTAGAAGATATGTAAAGTGAATCCAACCTACCTGATGGGAAGTCATAATGACATGGAAGAGTGACCATAGTTCCTGCCCACACACAGATCACCCTTCTTGAAAATGACACACTCCACCTGCTCTGAGTGCCTAGGAGACACAAACAGCTCTTTTGATCTAGTATTTGATCTGGTAATTTAGGAATCTAAGCACAAAAACTTCAAGCTCTTAATGCACTAGCACAAACAAATCAGAGACAGACCCTAATATATAAAGTTACAGTAAAAATAGCCATAAATCAGAATATATTTGTTAACGTCAGCGAGCTAAAAGTTGAATACTATATTAGAAAATAAAGGCCGATGTTCTGTGTCTATGTGTCTTGAAGATCAGATCTCAGGGAACAGCATTTAAAATTTAAGCAGAAAACGGTCTCCTTGTGCAGCCATGGTGCCGTCCTGTGCTGCTGACTGTGGGTCTGGCTGGCTGCCTTGTACGAAAGACAATCAATACTTATAAATAAAACGGAGTGTAAAGACAAGGGCATCTGGCTGCAAAACCCTGTGATCATATCGTTAGGTTTTAAAAATTAAAAGCGGAAATAAACAAAACGAAACAAACCAAAAAAACCTTTAAAAAGGATTTTCCCTCCAAAAATAGGGAAAACTCCACATGCATTTTTTTGGTTCTAGTTTTTAAAACCCAAAGAAAGGTAAAGTTTTTCAGGATTCTTAAAAAGTCTTTCATACTTGGTAAAGCTGTGAGAATGGTGCCCAGAAATAATGCACCTTTCAACATCTCTGCTGACACAAGCTGTTAGGTCATAACAACAACCAGATGAAATTTAAAGTTTGTAGTGATCATAAAAACACCGCATCAACCTATTTAAATGTGTAGAGCTCACCCCACAGAGTCTCTACATCCACCTCAGGCACACGGATAAACAGACCCTGGATGTTCATTTCCCTGCCTCACAGTGATGGAGGTGAGGAGGTTTTATAGCCTCAGGATCAGCTAAGATCAGATCAGATCAGCTGCTGTTGGAAGGGAAGAGGAGGAGGGGGGTCAAAAGAAGGAGTCTGAAGGGGAGGAAGTGTGAGTTTTAAAATGAGGTCATTTATCTCCTCATCTCCAGTTCCTTGAACAGTTTCTATTGTTACTTTTTAAAGCACTGTCTTCCATTGGAAACTGTATCTGAAAGTCAGTTAAAAAAAGAGATGTGCGTTTATGTGCCACAGTGAAATTGTGAAATCCATGTGATCACATCATGCCCACGCTGTTTCACTGACAAAAGTCTGTGCTACAAGTCAAATGTCATTAAACTGTAGCTTGTGCAGGGCCCTATGCAAGTTGCTTAGTTTGCAACTTGCATAGGGCCCTGTGCAACAAGGGGGAACCCAACAACAGTTAATTGTTCTAAGTATTTTGCATGTATAATGATTTCTATATAAATTTAATCACAGATTATAATATAATAATACAACTGGTCACCAACTGGTGGACTCTGTTCCGGGTCCAGACTCTGAGAAGTTTTGATCTGGACCACTGGACATTCTATGTGGCGACAAGAATTTATGGCAGTTTCATTTGAATAACAGTTTTTATCAGGCACAGCTTTGATAGCCCAGCTGGAGCATTCCAGGCACTCTCCATGACCTCTTCCAATCACGTACTCAGATGAAAAGTTGGTCAGACAGAAGCTAGCCCTACCATTAAATCTCGTAGCATTTAAAATTGCTTGTTCAAAAGTTAGGAAGGTGGACTATGAGAACAGTGCATTCAAAGATGAGTGGACAGACAGGACTCACTACACGATTGATCTGTTTAATCTGTGGCGAAACATTTGAGGAAACCTACCTATAAGGAACAGATGAAAGAACCATGGAAATAAACAAACTCAGAAACCAGTAAGATTGTTCTACAAGAGTCCTGACACAGTCCTTGAAGGTACAACAATGTGCACATAGTGTTGATTAAGAGTACATTGGATATTATTCAAACACAAAAAGGCCTTCACTGACAGATGCTTAGTGAAGGACTGTATGGATGCAGTTGCTGAAACAATACTAGATAGCAAACCAAGAGAAGAACTCCTGGAGAAAATAAAGCAAATACCAAATTGAAACTTGTCATCTAAAGAACAGAAAGTGAAGAACAAAAAATACCAAAAAGCTTAATAAACTGTTGAAATTGCTACCATAGTTACTTTACTTTTACGTTTCCACGATTTATAATTTTGTGCAATATCCATTGGTTGCAGACCCCACAGAGGGAGTGAGTTGAGGAATGGACCCTATTGAAATCTAGTTGAATACTCCTGTTCTAAAGCATAGGTGACCACACTTACTCACGTACTTGACTCAGTCAAAATGGTCTGTGCTCTCTATGAGTGTTGCATCTACAGGGCTAAGATTCTCCAATCTCAAGTTAATAAAGAACTACTGTACTGCGGATCTTCCATGGTAGGAGAACGATGGAGTGGGCTGGCAGTGCATGAAAATGTATAAACAACATGAATGTTTTACTGTAAATAAACAATAGTTTATTCTATTAGTAGCATGATTCATACTAATAGGAGGCTTAGAAAATCACTGCGATGAGTTTATAGTAGGTGTGTGAACAATCATCCAAGTGGCAATTGCAGCAGCAGATATTATTGCGATAAATGATGGCCCCACAATCAAATTTTTCCCTATAGAGGTGTGGACAGGCCCCTGAGCTTGTGTTATATCTAGAATTAGTCTTCTATTGGCTTCAACCTCTTTACTAGGAGACAAAAAAATCTTCTTTTTCTGTTTTAAATTAGATAGTATTAAACCATCCACAAAAAGATCAATCAAATCTTTATTAACAGGATAGGGGTGCAGTGTGATAACTCTGAAATAGTTTTTTATCGGCTGATATTTACACAGTAGAGCTCAGAGACAGGGTAGAGACAAGTGATTGTTCCTTTTTAACAACTAGTGTGTTATACAGTAGACCATAGTTATATGCAGCCTGGCATCTCATCAGGATATTTACCTTGAAGGGTTATACATTTAATCTCTCTTACTCTTTGTTCACATTATTTGAGAAAAAGGCATAACAAGAATATAGAAGAAAACACATTTCCCATTTTGTCCTGTTTTTAAGAACATCTGAGCAAATCATCTCTTTAATGTTATATTTATGCAGCTGAGAAACAAGAGCTCAAAGAAAAGAAAAGCAAAAGTTCCTACATATTGATCAACCTGAAGAAAATAATTTAGAAATTAAAAAATATTAGTATTAAACTTTTTATAATGGCACTAGATTGGTAGTAGAGGTGCTGCAGAAAAAGGTCTAACCAGTTATGCCTTGAGGATTAAAGTACAACAGAAAATCAAAAATAACGCCGATTATCATGTGTTAATGTCGGCTTTTGATACGTGTGTTGAGGTAACACATAAAATATATTTAATTATGGTTATTTAAATATTTCTGATGCTTCCATGCTTGTATTGTTTATGATAAATTGAAGTATATCAAAAATTTTTTTTTAGGCCAGGTGTGTTTTAAGAGGTTAAATTCCACCACCCCAATACAGTAAATCTTCCACCTTCTAAAGAGGTCCTACCTCAATGCTGAGGACATCTGCTCTAAAGACATTCATCATCACATTTGATTTATGAATGTTTTCTCCAGCAGTGCAAGACTCATTAATTTTGAAGCTTTTTACACAATCTTAAAAGGAATGTCATTATCTGTGAAGGTCAGACTCCAAAATGACAAAATCAAACCTTCTGTTTTTGCTCTTTTTGTATCAAACCGCTCATCGCTGTTTCCCTAAACACTGTAAAGCAAACAGAGTCATTTTTATTCCTAAATAACCTGAAATGAAAGAAAACCATGCTTTTAATATTGGAATAATTAAGCAAAAAAAAAAATCTTAACCACAGAAAGAATGAAAACTCTACAGTAGGTTGTATATTTAAAATCTAGCACTAACAGATGGTGCGTAAACCTGGCAAAACAATTGAAGCTTTGGTTGGCCCACAGCACCACTGGATTCTCTGTCTTCTTTGGCAGGCTTTGTATTTATCTTTTAATCTATATGCAAAAATCATTTGATGCCCTGTTTCCGGAACAGAGGTATGGGTTCGTCCTTCAGACATACATAATTCATGTAAAGTAACCACATAGCTATCAGTAAAAGTCAACAAGTTCTCACTCTGCTTGGATATTGTCACAGCATCAGTCTGAGCTGTAAACAGAGTGACTGACATTTGTAGCTCCATGTACGGTTTATTTATGAAATGAAACCAGGCCTGTGGGCGGACATTAATATACATAAGTCAAACAGACATTGACTCAGCCGCACAGATGTCCTCTTATCCTCCGCTTTAATTGAGAACTGTTGGCACTGAGAACTACCCGCAACCAGACGTGTGGAGGTTCGAGACCTCTCAGTCAACTGTGTCCACTTAGCCTGATGAGTCTAAATGACTTTAACATCCTCTACCCTGCTGCAGCTACAGCCAATAGATGTCAGTTTAACATCACCACTCGGCCAATTGGCTACTTAGCCCAGCTCTGACCCAGGAGAAATGATGATGTGCAGTTTAACATATCAGTCAAGCTCAGCTCACAAGGCGTCCAAGCGAAGGAAATGCTGATTTCCAGGTATCAGGGGCGCTCTGATAAAACAAACTGTAAGAATTCAGCCAGTAAAAGTCAGCCCTTCAGTTTGCATACATTAAATTCGAGCGGATTGCGATAATCAATTCGTTTTAAATTAAAATGATATAAACTGGGTTAAATGTCTTTAAGTTGACTTATTTTATAATTAAAATTGATTCCACTTCCAGAATAGGGATGTAGTGACCCAACACAGCAGCTGATCTCAGGCACTCTGTTATATTCCTGGTGATTTATTTCCTTTAAAACATTTTTTCCTCATTCTTGTTTGAAGCTACTTTTTTTGGACAATGCTCCTTCTGGTGCACTAACAATCGTGTAATGCAGGAATGCTTGTGTCTGGGCCATTTTTGCCAACTACTTTCCTTAATTCAAGTGTTCATTTTTTTCATGCCTCATTATAAATCACCATTCATAGTGATTAGTTAAGAACTAAACATGAAACTGAGCAGATATACAGCCTGAGGGCTCTTCACATACAGGATTTATTCTGGTAGAACTTGAGATCTATAGGGTTTTATAGGTCTTAGTATCATTAAAATAGAAGTATTAGTGGTTTATTAAAATGACTTACAAGTGGAGAGCTAGACGAGTAGATAGGCCTCAATATGTTCCTCATTTGGCTTCTTAAACTATGAAAGAGCTCTGCATTGTGTTTAGTGGAAACTGTGAGTCCAATTTTAAACAGGAACCATAATAGGGAACAGAAAGTCTCAGAATCCTCAGGATATGGGGTTAAAGGAACAATATATTCCAGTTCACAGCTTGGTTGGTCGGATTATGGGTTAGGGTCCAATTGGGTCTCTATTGGGTGTCCGTATTACCACGACTCTTATACGATTTAATGATCCCAGATCCCAGAGAGAGGGAAAAAAAAAACAATGACTTTGGTGCCTTGCTGAAAACTTTTACAAACCTACACACTTTCTTTTCTCCAACTTTCCCATTGCTGTCTGTGTTAGAGTGAGTACGAAGATTGGTGGGCTTTGAGCTTAACCTGTAACCACAGCATGACTTCAAAAGGATCATGGCACACTAATAGGTCAAAGCCTGATGTAATCTTAATCGAAAGCAGGCCAAACTAAATGAGTGAAGAGAAACAGATGGATGGAGCTAGATTAGGTGTGACTGACCACAAACAGAGAGAGAAAGAGGGTGAGATAGAGAGAGGGGAAGGGGAGAGCTTGAGGTGAAAGGTGTGTATGTGTGCGTGTGTCGGGGGGGAATAAACATGATCATGGCTGCAAAAGAAGAAAGATTTAGCAGGAGAAGCAGAGAAGAAGGAAGGATAAGGTGTAAACTTAGAGAGATGGAAAAAAGGGCCTAAAGGATGAAAAACAAACGTTGGACAGCGAATCCTGCCCTTTACAGTAGGGATGATATCCATCCACTGACCGCAGGCCGCAGGCCAGATGAAGTGTGACCGTCTGGTGGTCGGACTGGACCTGAAGATTTTCCGCTGTTGCAAAACACTTCCTGCCTGCTGTTTTCATGTAATGTGACCACTCACAGTTTGCTCCCCTGCCATACTTTAAGCTGAACAATATGTTATTTTGGTGTTATTTCTAATGCCCACAGAATGGACTCGGAGCTCTCCAGACCCTTTCAGGCTTGGACCAGCTCCACGTGAGCAAATAATGATAGCACTGTCAAACATATGTTAGTCTTCATTGTGCTCTCGGTGGGGGCAAGAATGACGACGATCAGAGTTACAATCATATCTGACAATGTGATATGTCGTCCCTGGGCTGTCTTTTAAAAGCTGCGTGTGACGACCTGCTGAGGGGAATTTTTTTTTTTTCTTTTTTTTTTAGGCTAAAGAGTCACAGACCCAGTGGGAAATTTAGTAAAACAATAAAGAGAAACTGGGAGGGAAAGAAAAAGAGTGAGTTTCCTCTTGGTTAAACTAATATTAACAGCTAAAACACACAGCCTTAAGTCACTTACACACTTGACTTTGCAAATTAGGCCAAACTAAACATTTGGTGATTTCTTAAAACTCCTAAATCTTTGAAACGTATTGGAGCTCTATTAAATTTAGCCTGGTTTTGCTCATTCTTGTCCCATTCACAAACTCTGCTGTGGGGTTGGATTTCTGCTCCTTGTCTGCCAGAGACCTGTTTGTGGCTGCTGCGGTATTCTTAGCTGAATGAGTCATGTCTGGTGGTTATTATGGGGCAGGCATTTAGCCCCCCCTCTCACCCCGTCTAGTGGCAACAGACAAAAATTGCATGAGATTTATTGAGCCTCATCCAGTTAAGCTGATGAAGAACGGTTGTCATTTAACTGAGCAAGATCAGTTAAGGTTTGTGTTGTGAGAATACCAGGCTGTATGCAAGAGTGTAAAGAAAGCTCTAAAACATAACAAAATAACAGGAAACATCTTCGGAAAGTGATTTTTTTTAAATTATTATTTTTAAATAGGATTCTTTTTTTCTAAATTTAACCCTTAATAAGAACTCTAAAGCTTCAAATAGCAGCAGCTTTGTTAGGTTTGGTGGCTATGTATATTTATTAAAGTTTGTGTATGTTTTAAATTAAAAGAACCACAGTGTCTTACTTTTTTCTATACAAGTTTTTGTGTTTTATGTTGGGACAAAAAAAAAACAACACATCCAAAAAACATGCACTTAACTTTTTCTCTTTTTGATCAGTTAAAATTACAAACCTTATCTCTGCTTCCTAAATACATTTTTTAATAAACCTTTTTATTAATATTAAATTGTTCTCACACACTTCAATTATTTTTATTTGACAGTCAAGGTGAATGTGGCTTTTTAAGTTCCGATTGTTCACAAAGTGTGAGTGAAATCGAGGCACACCTGTTGACATAATTTAAGGCTGAGTTATAAACATAATCCTTGTGTGACCTGTAGGAAAGAGCCTAAGAAATCCAGCTGGCTATCAGCAAGATAATTGTGGACCTCTGGAAGTCTGGTTCATCTTTGGTTACAATGTCTACATGCCTGGAGGTGCAACTTTCAGCTGTTAAAACTATTCATTTTGACTACCTGCAATATACAGCCTCCATACATTTAGCAATGAGGTGGTTTTGTCACTCAGTGATGAATTTATCTTGGTGCAGATCCTGTTGTACCAGAACAAAAGCAAAACGCCTTGAGAAGATGTTGCCTAAAGCTGGTGGGAGACTTTTATCATCCACAATAAATCCAGTCCTACATGGACTGAAAAGCCATTCAGAAAAGAAGATATGACCTTAGAAGGAACATAAGAAGACTTGTAGTTTTCAAACGCTTTCTGTATTCCATGTTTACATTTTTTAGATTTAGAAGAAATACGAGGGCAAAGATAACGATCCCAGTTTTATATAAGAGAGGGACTGGTGCTCTTCAAAAACAAGATTAACGCTTAAAAAAATGACTTGTAAATATTAAACCTGCGTCTTGATACATCAGCAAGGTGTAAAGCTTGAGGGCAAATAATAATAGACATGCACCAAATTAGTACCAAAGCAGGAAGAGAACAAAATATATTGTCAAGAGAGGATTGATAAATTCTTGACCTTTTTCCATTGAAAAAGTAAACATTTGAACAGCATTTTAATAAGGTATGTACCAGCAATGTGTCCAACAAACCTGACTGTTACTCCAGTTCTTTCAGGAGGAAGATTCCAAAATGTAGGAAACTTATGGCGAGAAGCTTTGGGAAGGATATCCAGAATGTTTGATCCAAGTCAAAAAGTTAAATAAGTGAGTATATTCGATGAAAACATTAAACTTTTGTATTTAAATGAACAAAAATGTAACGGTATTAATTTGCTCAATACTCTGGCATTTGTAGTGAATTTACACAAAGCCTTTGTCCGATCCAGTTTAGGGTGTAAACCCAACTCCGAAACAAACTAGAGAACTGTACCATGTCACTGTTATGGTTGTCGGTCTCGGCTGATCTGAAGCCATGGAGCAGTTTATTCACAAGGTGAATACCAGTTTAAAAAAACAAGGAGGAGGTGATGCGATTTAAGAGTAGCACACTTTAGACGGGGGAGAGGTAGAAGTGTCTCATGAGGTTACATGGAGTATTGAAAAGGTGAAGGATCACAACCCCATTAACTGACTCTCCTCTTTTTTCTTTTTTTTTTTCTATTTTCTCAGGGCATATTTGATTGGCCATCAGATGCAGATCCCGTCCCCAAGATGATTAACATTTTAGCTGCAGGTCACTCTTGGACAGTCTTTTAATGCACTTTATTTATTTATTCAAAATACATTTCATCTGAAGGCCCTTTGCAGAAACTATACTGTTATATTGGTTAGGAAACACATGATTGCATCCAGTAAAGACATGCTCCTTCTGGATGAGCCTGAGGCGACAATTGTTGCTTGAATTTTGTCATTGACTCTGCAACAATCCTTGACACCAAGCATGTATGTAGCGACACACTACTTCCTAGTAGCTCATCTGGATCCTCTTAGCCCAACTACGGATTGCAGCCCCGCTCTTGGATCGTCAACTACAACTAAGCCGACCTGTCCGTTTCCCACCGCACATCGCTGTTGCCTCTGGACCCATTCTGAAAACAAGACCCCGGACCTTGGTTTATCTCACCCTAAGTCAACCTACTGCTTCCTCACAGTAAGACCCGAACAAACTATTCCCCAGTGCTCTGTTTTCCCACCGGTCTCGAACTCACCAGTACTCTCTCCATAGTGGCTGCCTCTGTTGAGCTAATTCTTCCCCTCCAGATCTGGCCTGATTCACTACTCTGTTCATCATTTTACAATAAACTGTTTATATCTGAAAAGTGCTTCTGTCTTGGTGTTCTGTATGTGGGTTCGCCAACTCAAAAGTAAACCCATCATGACACATTCTAAATCTTTACAAAGTATTGTGCTTTTAATAGGAGGTTCTGTACATTTCCAATGTTTTTTGTCACATGTCTTTAGGGTTCTCTGAAGCTGTAGTTCATTTCTCCCAACCTCAACATCCCTTTTTGTCACACCAAACCCACTACAAACGTATTGCATGCATGGAGCATCTCTGTGGTTTTCTTTAACCTTAGAACCATCTTGGAATTGAGGTAAAAGGCCACAAACGAACTTTGATACTAACTTTATACAAAACCCCAACATATGAGGAAAAT